>JAQQSQ010000270.1:0-14839 GCA_028627145.1 Eidolon dupreanum | reverse complement strand
GTTGAGGGAGCCTGAGTGTCATTGAGGATGTATTCTCACCATTTAGCATGTCTGCCCATAGGTTTCAGCTTCCAGGCAGCTCCCTCCCACCCCCAGGGAAATTTGGGAGTGACTTAAGAGGCCTGTGCTTGTCCCTGTGCCCTGTCATTCTATAAACTGAAAGCTCAGGCTTGGCTCCCTGCAGGGAGAAGGATTGGGATGGGAACTGTTCATAGCACAATGGTTTCATATTCTTCAGAACCCTCACCCAGGGAGGGGCTTTGAAAGTTCTGCATGTTTGACTCAGTTCTCGCTTTTTAAACATAATTGGGCTATTTTTAAAACTGTCAGGAAAAGTTGCATGTACTCTCGAATGCATTCTAGGGTAAATGGTAACCCATTAGGGGCCACCAGTGGGTGGTTTGCACAGGCCTCAGGCTGATGCAGCTCTGCCCTGCCAGCTGTGGTCAGGAAACTGAGAAAACTGCTCTATTTACACACATAGCAGGATTTTCACAACACTGTGCAACCAAAGCAAAATACAGAATTGAGTTGGCGGCTGAGGCTGTAACTGGCCTTCATAACCCCGACTTTTAAACTTGGGTTCACTCAGTCTCATTGTTGACTTTTTATTGAGTTAAGGATATATATTTTAACTCATAAAGGAAAAGTATACTGATAATAAATTATTTCTATTTTACATGTTGAGATACCATGAGAGCTTTCATTTGGCAGGGCTGGGGATAGCTGGACTGTTGAGTGGCAAAAAAAAGAAGTTTGAAAAACACTGATCCAATGGGTAGAGCACTGTGCTGGTATTAGAGACCTGGGTTTCCCAGGCCCTGGCCATATGATCTTGGGCCACTCACATCACTTCTCCAGGCCTCAGTCTCTTCATCTGTAAATGGGCAGGTTGAACTCTTTTTTATTTTGAAATTCTGTGACTTTCTCCGTTTGCCCCATACCTTACTTTCCCCCCAGCACCTGTCATTTAGAAATTTGCGGTCATCCTCAAAAGCAGAACTCTTGCTTTTGGATTGGCTCTGATCCTTCACTACTTAGAGTTAAACTGTATGGATCTGAAAAGCCTTGAGGGCCAGGTTGAATTTAAAACTTGAATGGGGGCATCCCCCTGCCTCAGCTTGGGCTTGTGCTAAAGCAACAAACACGACAAGCAAATAGCTATATTTAAATGGCTTTACCACTGCGTGGGCTGAATTAAAGTGCCTCTCCCCTCCTCAGTGGCAGCTTTGCTGCTGCACTAGTCCAGACCTGTTAGCAGAGCCACCCGGTTGTGTAATCCTGGGGTGCCGCTCCTGCTGTGTCTTATGTGGAGATGGTCAACAAGGATCCCTGATTATGAAGGTTTTGCAGCCCCCTGTGCATAATGGAAGACACCCCAAGAGCAGTAGGTCAACTTTCTGGATGAGAGTTTTGCATTAAATGGATTTAAACATCCTTTGGACCTTGAGAGGTTAAAGGAATTATCTTTTTCCCTAAAAGCAGTTTTTCAATAATAGGAGTTGACATTTGCAGCCCCCTTTACTACTCGGTCACCCTTCCTTAAACTCTGACTAATGGGATATTAGAAGACAGCATCCAGGTGGCCCAAATCTTCCAGGTGTTATCTTAATACCTGAGGTTATTTAGTAACTCTTCATGATAGATGCTGGAAGGATAAGCCACAGCTTCTTGCTATTGTGGTTTCTTGAAAACAACTAAAGCTTAAAGGCTTCGTTTGTTTTTAGTTGCTTACCTGGGCGGGAGGGCAGATTATTCAGGCAGCTGTATCGATCAAACCCAAACGAAAATTGATGTGAAACAGCCAGAGGAATGCAAATCTGGGAGGTGGCAGTGGAATTTATTGCACCTTAAAGAGACAGCTGGCAGTTTATGCACAGTAGAGCTCATTTGGCCTCTTTTAGGCAAAGTACCTTTTATAATCCCACAAGCCAGGGGTCATTAAAAGAATGCGTGCCTGCTGAGCTGTGGAAACCTCAAACCCAGCCTAATAGAAAGGAAGCCTGGGCCCAGCAAGGCCACTCCCCACTGGGTACAGCTGGGGGGTGGGGGGAGGTGTTCCGGTTAGGAAACATACTAATTTACAAGAATCTGAATACTTTACAATATGCCTAATACTAAAGCCATATATTTTGAACTTTTTATTACCTTCTAGGGATGTTGTGAGGAATGAATGAAATTAAATGCATTACCTGCTTAGAAGAGGCCCTTACACGCTGTAGGGGCGCAATAAATGCTTATGAGGGAATAACAGTTATCCAGCAGAGCTCATCTAATTGACATTCTGATCAGGTGGTGCAAGATACAAATAAGCAATACTCCAGTAAAGGCAGCAAGTATCAGGCATTATGCTAAGATGATGGGGTACAGGCTTGCTTACTGGGGACTGTGGGCATTTTACAGTCTAAAAAGGGAATCAGAATCAACCAAATTCCATACTTCACCAAGCACAGACTCCGAATAGCAGTGGAATTTTCCTAGCCAGGCTCCCATAGGACATAAGAAACTTTCCACATAGGGAGGACCTCGATGGCTGGGTCCGTCACACTTGTCCTTCTCCACCCCGGGCTGCTTCCACAGATCGGCTTCCAGATTCGCACTCGTGTGCAAGACCTGGGCCACGGCTGCATCTTCCTGGTGCAAAAGGCGGGGGCCCTCCAGGTGTGCCCCACCGACAGCTACACCAAGAGGGAGCTCATCGAGTGTGCCCGCGCAGTCACAGAGAAGGTAAGGAGCAGCCCTGGGGTCAGACGCAGCCTCAGTGCCCACTGTGACCAGGGCTAAGCATGGGAAACAGCCAAGGCAGGTCCGGTCGTCGTCTCTTCTTCCCAGGGTCTCCCCAGGGACTGGGCATATCAGGGAGCTGAGGGTGTCCCATAAGCCCTGAGAAATTGAGAGCATGAGAGTAACTGCCCCACAAAGGTCAGGTCCACCTCCAAGGGCTCTCCTGCAGACAACCTGGACAGAACCTATCAAAGTCATGATCAGCACCAGGAGCCTCTCCCTGCAACCCCTTTTACACTTTTGCCCTTTGGGCTTCCTTCTCTGGGGGAGGGGACTCCAAAATGCTGTGGGCTGAGTAAAAAGGACCCGAAGTCCCTCTTCTGTAACCTCTTTATTTCCAGATGAGTTGGTGAAGTAGGAGAGGGTTAAGCGCCTGTCGGAAGTCGTGTGGCTCCTTGGTGCAAGAGTGGGAACATGCATGGCCTTTTCTGACTCTCATGGCAGCTGTTTGTAGACTCATAGTATAGTAAATGGGGCTCCAGTATCTCAGCTAAGTCAGTTCACCTTTCTAAGCCTCGATTTCCTCATCTGTAAAATGAGGATGAAGAAATATCGTTCCTGGCCCATAGGATTGTGCAGATTAAATGCAGCGGTGTGTATGCAAGTGCTCAGTACAGTGCCAGACACGGTTCAACGTTTAAGAAACGCCAGCTGCTGTTATGTGTAAACTGTCTTCCAACTCTGCTCTCCAGGGAAGTTTTCCCTGGTTAACAATGCCCTGTTCTGAACGTCCCTTATTCCCAGTATCTCCTTTATTCTCCTGTAGCATGCTGATCTTTTGCTTTGCTTATTTCTCTGAGTCATTTTTCAGGGCAGCTGTTTTAGAGGCCACTAGACGTGCAGGCTAAAGCATCCATGCTTGGCTGGCTTTCCCTCTCTTTCATTTGGGTTCTTAGGACATAGAGCTCTGCACTGTTTAGAAGCTTGGCAACAGGAATTGAGGGATGAGCGGGGGACCCCTCACCTGGAAGCTGCCCTACAGAGGCTGCTCTGTATGTGGCCCCTCGCCCAGGCCAAGCCATGGTCTGGCCATCTCCCACAGCCCACAGGACTGTCCAGGCCTCTCTGGACTCCATAGACAAGAAAATAAATCTTTCAGCTCGAGGAAGTCACTCCCCCTCCTTTCAAAGCCTTTCCTTGTTAAAAGTTCCTCTTACCAAGTTTCCCCGTAGAATATCTTGTAGCAGGAGCTCAGGGCAAAGGCGGAAGAGCCTGAGTGAGCCTGGCCAAGCAAAGCGACCTTGCTGAGCTGTCCTGGGTCTTACCGCTTCCCCCAGGAGAGGAGCCTTGAGTTAGGACACCTGGAGAAGGATCGAAGGCAGGGCAGCGGCTCATTCAGAGCAACTGGTCTTTGGGGCAGTTTCTTACTAAGGGTGCCTACCCTTCTAATCTCCTGCAGTCCCACTGTCACCTGGGGTGGCTTTCTTACAAGTCTTGGTTGTGTCTGTGTGACTCCTCTGACCATGAGCCCTTTGTTCACTTTTTTGTCCTCATCCTCTAGTGACTAGTAGATGCTCAGTAAACACCTGCTGACTTTTCACAATGGAGGCAGGGGGACACTTTCTGGATTCTTTCTTTCACTCTGACCAAGAAAGTCCCTCCCAAACTTCTGATTACATGTCTTGGTCTCTGTCACCTGCCCTCTTAAGTGTTCTTTCCAGAAACTGGATCCCTCATTTCCAGGCCAGCTTTGTGCTAGCTTGACTCATCTTTTCCTGGTGGGACATAGTGCCTTTTAACTTGGGAAATAGTTGCTTTGGGGCTGGTCTTGGGACATGGCAGACGCTCAGGAAACAGGCTCTCTGCCCCTCTTGCCTGGCTTTGTTCACAGCCTCTTCTACAATCTGAGCAGCATAGGAGGAAGAAAGCGTTCAAAGTCTGTGCCTCTCACTGATGCTGCAACTCCCCTGTCCTGGTCAGCATGTTTTTAAAAAATTCATTCACGAAATGTTTTCAGACTCTACTTTAGGTTAGCCATAGTCAAGGATTGTGGGTGTGCGTACACTGGGATTAATATGATGGCTCCTGGCCTCATATTTCTCCTAGCCAGATGCATGCCATTTATAACCCGTGATCAACAGGCCATCCTGAGGGCAGGAAGAGAGTGTGGTAGAATCCTTGGGTGATCCAGTCATCTCTCTGGAAGAGGAAAGTGGGGAAGGCATCCCAGTGGGATCTTTGAACTGGCTCTTGCAGGATGAGTAGGTCAGTGGCTGGAGAAGTGGGGAGGGGAAGCATGACAGGCAGAGGGCAGACCCACTGGGAGTGGGCAGAATCAGGGTGTTTGGAGAAGTAAGGAGCTGGCAGGAATGGAGTCAGAGGCTAGAGAAGTTGAACCTGGTTCTACTCGTCTCCACAGCCCGGGGAGAACTGCATGCAGGGATGGGGTGGGGTCACGTTTGTGTTAGGAGAGGCCCTAGGAGCAGTGAGATTGCACTGGAGGGGGGTGGCAGGTGGCAGTGTAGGGTTTCTGAGGTGGAAGACACTGGAACACACACCTTAGCCAACCTGCTGACCTCTCAGGTCACTGGAGTTATATTCAGTGGTGGGTGATGGCTCAAGGAGTGTTGGGGTGGAGAGATAACATACAGTGATCCCCTCTGGACTCCAGACCCTCTGGAGTCCACTGCGGAGAATTTCTAATCAAGAGTCCGCCAAGGAAGGGCATGATGAGTGTTAGCAGAGGGGGCTCTTCTCCAGAAAACCTGATCAAAGGGGACAGAAATGGCCACACCTTTCACAGGAGCTTTATCCTTTATCTCACCTTGTGGTTTCAAGTACCTAATAATAATTTAAAAATAGCATTTGCCCCCTACCAAACACTCCCGCCAAGTGCCACACTAGACATGAGACATAACATTTCCTGCAGTCAGTCCTCCCAGCAACCCCGATAGACAAAAATCAATAGCCCCACTTTTACAGATGAGGAAACAGACTTAGATGAAACCTGCTGCCCAAGGTCAAGTAGCCAGCAAATGACAAAGCTGGTGTTCATTCAGACTGAGGCTCTTGACCCTAAACTGTGCTGTTAACCCCAAAGCTGCATCGACTCCTGTTTTCAGAGTTCTTGCACTTGTGGGTTACATTTCCTCTGCTTCCCCGCTCCCCCTGACAGTCTCTGTCTGCCTACAGGTGTCCTTGGTGCTGTCAGCTCTCCAAGCTGGGAACAAGGGGACCCAGGCATGTATCACAGCTGCCACTGCTGTGTCCGGGATCATCGCTGACCTGGACACCACCATCATGTTTGCGACTGCAGGGACCCTGAATGCAGAGAACAACGAGACCTTCGCAGACCACAGGTATGGGGCTCCTGAACAAAGGAGCTGTCCGGCTGGACTTTGGAGATGCCACCTGGGAACCAGAAATATGCTCATCTGTTTTGATTTCAACAAGATGCTCAAATGGGGAAAGCGAACCACATAATCCAAATAAGCCCCTTTTGCCAATTGTCAACACGGAAGTTGTGTTCCAGCTTTGCCTCTCTCAGCCTAAATCTAGCCTTCTCTGCAGAGGATGGCTTTTGATCTTTCACTTTCCAAGCTGCAGAACTGTGTCTCTGATTTGCTCACCAACCCCGTAGGATTGGGAGCAGCCACAGCAAGCACAGTGAGCTCCTCCCTGTTTTGGGGAGCAGGGCTCCCAGCCTGCTGTCTCTTCTGGGCTGGTTCTTCAGGCCCCACTCAGAAGGCTAGTACCAGGGTCTTCGTTTGATGCTGGGGACCACGCATATCCTCCTCACGTGACCAGCACCCTCATCATCTCTATTCGGTCCCAGGGCTGGCCTGGGAAGAGATTCCCAGTGCCTGGCCACCTGTTCCAGGACCCAACCTGACATGGTCTCTGATGTGCTGGGAGGGTCCCCTGACCCATGTGTTGTCACAGCTCCCTGTAGCTGCGAAATATTCTTAGGAGGAATGGGAACCACAGAAAGCAGATCTCTCGTTTGGCTACGGGCTGGGGGAAGGGGACCAAATGGTGGATCTGAATCTTTAATTGAAATTTTACTTTACTTTTAATTGACTATGTAAATACTAGACTGACTTTCCTCTCGTCTCTGTTTCCCCAATAAGAGAAGGGAAACACATTGCCTCTCTTCAAAGCCCTTTAACAAAAAGCCACCTATGAAGGGTTTCTCTTCTTCCCAACTACTAGTAACCAAGCTTTGCCCTTTGTTTCTCCCTCTTTCATCGGCCCTCCTTCTTCCTCAGGGAAAACATTCTGAAGACAGCCAAGGCCTTGGTGGAAGACACAAAACTGCTGGTGTCGGGGGCTGCATCCACTCCAGACAAGCTGGCCCAGGCAGCTCAGTCCTCAGCAGCCACCATCACCCAGCTTGCTGAGGTGGTCAAGCTGGGGGCAGCCAGCCTGGGCTCTGATGACCCCGAGACCCAGGTACGGGTGTGCCTGGGGAATGATCCTCGTAATTCCACAGACACTATATGCCAGGCCTCAGAAGAAACCAAAGGCAAAATAGGAGCTTTGAAGTAAACAATATGTGTGTTGAGTACGTCCATGGTTTGGGGGCTGGTAGGAGGCTATTATCCAGACCAAATAGTGGCAGGACCATAGTGGTGGCCATGGGGATGGGAGACAAGCCAGCAGGTTTGAGAGAAGTCTGTAAGGAAGACTCAGCCTGGCATAGTGAAAGATTAAACACAGGGGGCATTTGGAGACAAGGGAGAGGAAGGAGGCAAGGACGACTCCACTTTTCAGGCTCTGTCAGTGAAATGAGGGTGGCTCTACACAGGAAGCTGGAGCTCCCTGGAGGGAGAGCCGGCTTGGGCAGGGAGATAAAACTGAGTTCTTTGCCACTGAACAAGAAGTGGCAAAGAAACACACAGGTGCAACTAGTGAGTGGGCATAAGCCTACTCAGGTGCGGGGATGTTGCCATACAGACCGCAACTGTGACCACAGGAGAGGAAAAGTGTGGAGTGAGAGAAGGAGCATGATTCAAGGCAGAGCCCTGAGGAATCTACTATTTAAGAGCATTTCAGGAGGAAGACACCTAAGGTGACTGAGAAGCAGGTACAGCTGGTAGGAGGAAAGCCAGGGGACCTCTAGGAGGGAGTCTTTTAACTGAGCAGTCCCCAACCTTTATGGCACCAGGGACCGGTGCTCCTACGAGAATGTAATGCTTGATGATCTGAGGTGGAGACGAGGTGGTGATGCTAGTTCTGGCCCACCACTCACCTCCTGCTGTGTGGCCTCATTCCTAACAGGCCACAGAACAGCGTCAGTCTCAGCCCAGGGCAGGAGTTGGGGACCCCTGTTTTAACCCACCAGAGATGGCTGAAAAGTCAAGAAAGATGAAGGTCAGAGAGCTGGCCACTGGCCCAGGTGCCATGGAGAGTAGTGGTGACTCCAACCAGGGCTGTTTGAAGAGGCAGGTTAGCCTGGTGAGGATGAAGAAATGCAGCCAGCACCCATAGACACCCTACTTGGAAAGTTTGGAGCAGGGCAGAGCTCCATACTCCTATACTCTGTTTCCACTTTGGCAGTTTTATTGAAGTTATCTGCCTGTTCCTTGGTCCCCTGACCTAGATGGTTAGCTCTTCAAGGATAGTAACCATGGCTCATTAATCTTTGAAACCTAAGTGCCCAACCCAGCTCCCAGAACATAGTGGATGCTCCACAAATTTATGTTCAGCTGTTGAACTAACAGCTAACCAGGGCCATGAATAATGGATTCTACCCATTTCCTAGTGCAAAACTTGAAAATCCCTCTGTTCTCTCTATCCCAGCACCATCAGATGGTAAACACTGTTGTTTTTGCTGCAGAAAGTATACTCTCCATAAGCTAGTCTATTTGTCCCATTTGGACAAAATTGGATAGAAAGCCCCCTACCATTCAGTACCTGATTCTATCACAGCTACCATTCTGGTTAATATAAGAACTCCAGCTTTGCTCCCATGTGGCCGTGACCTCCCCTTCCTGACATCCCCCGGTGGAACAGAGCTCAGTGAGGTGACTCAGTGCTCCTGCTGGATTTCTCTTTGATGATATAAGAGCTCAGGTTGGCTACCCTCTGCAGTTCAAGGTCTTCACAGAAATCTCTGCCTGGAGTGCTGCTGTTGTCCCCACGGAGGAAGGGAAAGCTTCAAAACGCATCAGTGGAGTTGGAACCCACACTCCCTGAGTCTCGGAGCTGCAGGATGAGAGCTGCTGACTGAGAGACCCAGGCGCCCCCAGCCTGCCCATGGGCCGTATGTTCTTATGAGGCCAGTAGGTGACCCCTGGGGCCCACTCACCTGGGCTCCATGTTCTCTTTCAGGTGGTGTTGATCAACGCCATCAAAGACGTGGCCAAGGCCCTTTCAGATCTCATTGGTGCTACCAAGGGAGCTGCCAGCAAGCCTGCCGATGACCCCTCCATGTACCAGCTCAAGGGGGCTGCCAAGGTAGTGTGGAGCCCCAACTAGGGGTGAGCATGCCGGGAGAGTGCTGGAGAGAGAGAAGCACACACGAAACTATTGAGAGAATGCCCATCTGAGCTCCTTTCTCACTTAAAGGTGTTTTTACTCATGGCATTACATCTGGGACTAAAGGAAAAGGGAGTCAATCTCAGTGCATGTTTTCTCTTGGCCTTTCTGCCTATGCAGGTGATGGTGACCAATGTCACCTCCCTCCTCAAGACTGTGAAGGCAGTGGAAGACGAGGCCACCCGGGGCACACGGGCGCTTGAGGCCACAATCGAGTACATGAAGCAGGAGCTCACGGTAAGGAGCCAGGAGTCACCTCCCTTGGGCACCCGTGTCCAACAGCTGACCCCCAGGCTTCCATGAGATTGTTAGCATAAAGAAGTTTTACCTAGAGCACCTGAACTAGGGAGGCCCACTCACCCGCCTGCCTGAGATCTCACATGTAACTAACTACCCTAGAGTTTGGCCAGGATCAATTTGTAATTGTAATTAAGGAATCAATTGAAATGCATCACTTAGGACTATTCAGGTTTAATTCCAGTAAAATTGCAGCATGAAACCAAATCATTACAGAGGATTCCTGGCAAAGGAAAGAGTCAGTGTGGCTATTTGCATTCACCTTGAGCTTCAGTCGTGTGTACAGTGTGCGACCACACACAGCCCTCTTGGTTTTCATTGCTATCAGCGCCACTTCACATTGATGCACTTGTGTTGATTTTGGAGTCTGAGATTCACCATTGGAAAAAGCTTGATGCCTTCACTTCCCCTTTAAAATCCAGCTCCCTTCTGTTCAAGGTGTCTGATCTCAGAGAAGTCACCCTGTGTTCTTTCTTGCCCTGTTCTAGTGCTGTAGAGAGAGGGCATTCTGGTGCTACTGTGACATGAACATTATCTACTGTTTTTTGATCCCATGACAATTGTGGATTGACTCATCCTAATTCCTGAAATAGAAATATGATGAAAATGAGTGGTTTCAAACTGAGACTAATTTCCAGTAGAAGGTCTAATTACAGATTCACCTTCTTTATTGAGGGCTGCGTAAAGGTCTGGCTTTTGCTGCCAGTTGTTCTGCATCTTTAGAGGGTCATCATCTTTAGAAGGCCACAAACCCCCAAGGGTGAGCAGTGGAAATGAGCAGTCCTGTTGGGTTTCGGTGATGGAGCCTTGTGTTTTCTTCTCCTGTCTTTAATGAATTCAACCTTGCTTGATGTTGTGCTTAGTTCTCCCACAAAGGAGAAACTAATGAATATAGGTGGTGTCCTCAAGCACTGCTGCTTGGCACTCACCTGCCCACACGGGCTGGAGGTCTCCTACCAAAGTCTGGGCACATGTTCTGACAGGTGTGGGTGGGCCTAAAGGTGGCAATGGAAGAGAAGGTGTGAAATTTGGAGTTTTCCTTAGAAATTGCAGACACGTGGTCCATCTGCGTATACCACATGATTTAGAAGTAACCCAGATTATGTGTTTCTATGGACATAAGATGTTTCCAAAAGAGCATGAGCCACAAGAGCCACATCAGTGTGGAGGGCTCTGTGCACGTGGCCTTCATTCCACTGCAGCATTCAGGGGTGGGGCTGGGATTTGGGGTCCTGGGCTACTTAATTGCAGCTGCCCATTTTTAGGGGGATAGTGATGTTTGACATTAGTTGGCATAGGGCAGGGATGCTGGCTGGGTCCTCCTGTCTGCCTCAGGAAAGGCTTCTCTGCTGAAACACACTGCCTAGGGCTGAACACAGAGCAGCCCCAACTGGTTTGGGAGTCCTTGCCACATTCAGCACACAACCAGGGCACCAGTCACTCATGCTAGAGGCAAGACAGATTGGGCTTGAAGCATATACGGCTAGCTTAACAGGTGGAACTTTGAAGTGGGATATTCACTTACCATGCTTAATTTATTTCAGCTTCTCTAAAGGAGTGTGTGTGTGTGTGAGTGAAATAATTCACAGTGCCCTTGTGGTGCACTCCACATGAACGCCTCCACACAATTATGCAGTTATATTTGTAAGACAGGCTAAGAATAGAAGAGACCGAATGGTTGCTTCATTTCTCCCAGCCCCACACCCCTTTAAAGAGAGAGGTGAGCCCAGAGTGGTTTATCCAGGTCAGTCCTGCCCTGGAACCAGCATCAGGATTGCAGAGTTTCTGGGAACTGATGAAGCTCCATCAGGGATGGGGCAAGAGAAGGAAGCCACAGAACCACCCTGGGATGGATGGTGTACAAATATTGAGTTCCATTTCTGCAGACAAATGGGTAAATGCTATACATATGCCTCTCTCACCACGCTGTTCCCATGAATGCTGAGTATAGGTGTGCAAGACTTATCCATGCTAGAATCTTGAAACAAGAATGACATTACTGTACTTAAATTTCTCATTTCCTGCCATTTGACAGTTTCTTCCTGTTGCTGGCTTAGTTTTCAGATACTGAGCTGCAGCCTGGTCAGAGAAGAATCAATTGTTTTTGTTGTTACTTTTTTTTTCCCTCTTCATTTCTAATTTCTAGGTGTTCCAGTCAAAGGAGGTACCTGAAAAAACATCATCACCTGAAGAATCGATAAGGATGACGAAAGGCATCACCACGGCAACAGCCAAAGCAGTAGCAGCTGGGAACTCTTGCAGACAGGAAGATGTTATCGCCACAGCCAATCTGAGCCGGAAAGCCGTGTCTGATATGTTAACGGCTTGCAAGGTAAAGGCTATGGCGTCGTTTTGGATGGACTGATAGGTCTTTGTCATGATTGAGTTTAGTTTAGTCTGGGTTTGTAGACAGGAGCAGCTCAGCACCTTACACTGTATAATAAAGTGCATGCTGAAGGCATATGCACATCAGTCCACGGGAAATGACTCCATGGGGTAGTTCTGTGTTTGAGAGGGGATGGAGTCGCCCTGCTGACTTTGCCCTCTCACTTTTCCTTACACTTCTTTATCGGTAAGTAGGATGCCTTCTTTTGGAGAATGTGAGTAGTGAAGAGGGACTGTGGCATTTTGTTCCACGCCCTCCAAGTGAAAACTGCATCCCTCATCTGCTTGCACCCTTTCCTGCTCCATAGGTTGTCCATTCTGTGCTAGAAGGGATGTTGCCATATTGGATGAGAAAGAACGTTGGGGAACTGACTTTTTGCTCTCTGTGCCAGATGTTTGGAAGAAACTCTTCTGATGCTTAGGATGATAGCTGGACAGCTGCCTTGAGCCCATGCGTGGTGAGGGAGCTGGGAGACCTGAGCTTTACCACCTTCACTTTATTTTTTTTCTATTAAGAAAGTGAGCCATAAGAGCCTTTTATCCCCTCTATGCATTGAGCACCCCCAGACTTTGACCGTTCTAGGGACAGCCTTGCCCCAAGCACTCTGATGTCCGCTCAGTGATTGATTTATGATCCTGCTGCCATGGTGAGCAGATGGGGATGAACCACAGAAGTTCAAAACTGGCCATTGCCACTAGCGCAGCTTGGGATCTGAGGGAATAGGACCATACTCTGTGGTGAAGTGTGTTCTAGGGGCAGCTGGTGCAATGTTCAACTGATGGCTTTTCAGGGGTTCCTTAGAGGGGTATGATAGGTTTGAGGTAACTGGCTACAGGGCAGGGAGAGGTGGCCAGGACAAAAGAAGGGGTGTGCAAAGGCCTGGTATGGAAAACAGCACTATTTACTGGTCTCCTGGGTGTGATAGAGGGATACAGGGAGAGTGGAGAGAAGAGGGTGGCAAAATGGATAGGGCCACTTTCATTAGGGACTTTGTGTTCTGGAACAGGTTGTTTAGACTCTCTCCTGAGGCCACAAGTATTGCCATTTTGATGTGCTTAATGGAATCTGCCTGTCAGAAGTGATAACTCCCAAAAGGGTTACAGTCTCAATCCAAGAATAGAACTTGCCTAGCAAGATGTGGCCCAAATGCCATCATTTGTGTATATGCAGGATACCTCATAGTTTTGGAAGGGTTGTCATGTATGTTCTCATTTGATCCCAAATGGGAAGAGCAAGATGAATTATTCTAATTTGATGGATGATTAAATAGCTTTGGAGAGATCAAGTGGCATAACCAAAGTCACACAGCTATTTACTCTCAGAACCAGAACTGAAACCAGGTCTTCTGAGTTCACTGTCTGTTTCTGCTGCCATCCATGGCCTCCCAGCCATACTGCTCAAGGTCACTGTGGTTGATGAGTGACAGGCACATTGTCCCCATGTTATAGACCGAAATGAAAAGTATAAATTAAACAGGAAGAAAATGATTAAGATAAAAATAAATGGCAAGCAGCTCAGATTTTCAAGTCTCTTCCTTAACACATATTCCTGTTTGCAGGGGAGGAGGTTAAGGATTTTAAAGGACTGGTGCCATTAGCCAACCTCAGTTCCTCCCTGTTTTCACACCCATGGATCAGGCCATCCTGATTTTGCAGGACAAAATAAGCGCCAGAGCTTTATACACCAAAGCCAGACTTGATGACAAGTGTCATTGCTGAGCCCTGAGACTCCCATTAGGATATGACTTATTTGCCAAACTGATATTTACATTTCCTTTGCTCTCCTGTATTTACACCTTTTTACAGAAAGGAAGTAAGGTGCATGCAATAAGGAATACGTAGAATATCAGGGATGTCGAATGATGAATCAAGAAGAAACCCTTATATGCCAAGCAGAGGACCAAGATGCTATATGTGGATGAGAAGGGTAGCCAGGGCAAAATGGAAATACAGTAGGTTACAGACTGGTTTATTTTATCAGAAAGGAAGGATTACACTAATTCTCAGGTGGAGACAGGACTTCCCTACACCCTAAGTTAATTCTAATTTGTTTCTTTTAGGTCTCACCTTTCATATGCATATGTTTACATTAGACACAATTTTATAGTTAATATTAGATGACTGCTTCTATGTTACTATGAGTCATTATAACTGACTCTTGAATGACCACAGAATATTTGTTAGTAATCTTTCCCTTGCTATCAGATATTCAAGTTGTCTGGATTTTCTTTTTTTAATCATACATTTTACTGCAAGGGACATCTTTGGGCATATCTGTTTTTTCTATGCTCTCAATTATTTCCTTAGGCATGACTCACAGAAGCAGAATTTGTGGGTGAAATGGTATGACATTTTAATTATTGCCAGATTGCTCTCCCAAAAGGTTCTACCAAGTTAAAGAGCCACCAGCAGTGGGCAAGAGAACCTCTTCCATAGCTCCCACACAACTCTAAATGAGGGCCTTGCCTGTGACCTACTGGAGGTGACATTGAATACCATCAGAGCCTGTGTCTTCCTCCAGTAGCGTCTCCTCAGATCTGACATGGAGCTTTGTCCTCACACTTGGAGACACAATGGGATGAGGATAAGTCCATTGTTGTGGTGGCGAAGAGCATGGTTTTTACCACTGTTAAGCCATGGTTAAGAGCAGGCCATGGTGCCTACCTCTGAGGCTTATTAGTGCTCAGAGGGGTAAAACTCATAAATAACAAATGCTAACCACTGGAGTTAGCCCCACTCCTTCAAGGGGATTGGTGGAACAGGTGGTGTCAGGTAGGGGGAGAGCCCACAGATGTTCCCACCAGCACTCCTCAATCCTAGGGAAAGGGGCTTAAGTGGAAGAAATGTGAAGTCTGGTCACTATTCCCCTTCTGCCTTGACCTTTTATCCTAAG
>JAQQSQ010002707.1:0-10406 GCA_028627145.1 Eidolon dupreanum | reverse complement strand
TCTGTCAACCACTAAAGGGAAAGTTGAGTGACGCCTAAGAATCAAGATGACGTACTAAGATACAACCACAATACGTTTTAGTTTAGATATAGTTAAACAAATGGTTTGTAATAAAAAATCCCACTTTGAAAATATAACATTTCAAATACACATTTAAACAGTATATTAAGTAGTATTCATGCACTTATATTTCTCTAAATGTTATTCAGCATTAATTTGAACTAACTCATATGCACCATAATGATTATCAATGATTATGAACTTACCCTTTAAGTTCCAAAGCGATTCTTGATTTGTTCAGAAACTATTGATTAGTATAGTTTTAGCATGGACTATTATTGAATGATTATCAAAAGTTGCCCATTAATAATATCCAATGACACACTAAATCGTTAAATACACAGTGGGACTTCCTCACAGACCTTGATCTTCAAATGACACAGAAAAAGTTTGGAGTTAAGGGAGAAAGTGATGTCATTTTTATTTTTCCAATCCCTCTTTCTCAGAAAATCAGCACAAGATAAATCATTGTTTATTACATTAAAAGCCCAAATTAATTGATCTTGCTATAAGTATGAATGTGTGTGTGTGTATTCCGATAGCATGTTCGAAAAATATTTTGATTACTCAATTTTTAACTTGTCTTTGTTCACCTGAAAAATCTGTATTCTTAATATTTGTGAAATTGTGTTCTTTTTCAAGTATTTCTCTGGAATGGGAAAACCATCATTGACCTATTTCATTGGCACATGTTAAGAAGGAGTCCTTGCAGAAGAGGTGAGGGTGTCAACGAAGTGCAAAGTATTTTGTGGGCTTTGCCAAGGCAATCCAGCTCCCGGCAGAAACATCAAAGGAAGTCTCAGAACACCAACTGAAGCCCCTCATCACTCATAATTAGCAAGTCAGCGGGGATCCTGAACTCCTACTTAAAGTAACAAATGTCGAGTGCCAGCTAATTTTACATATGAATTCTAGCAATACTGACAGATGGGGCACTTCAACTTCCATGCGAATTGTTCTGCTTATGATTTATATGAGTTTCACATCCAAAAGTACAAAAACAAAAGGGGATGAAAAACGAGAACATTCTTTAGAAAGAAGTCACCGGGGAAATGTTTTTATTGTTTCTGTTATTTTGTTTTAAATCATTCATAAACCAAGAATTTCTAAAATCTCAAATTTAAAATGGTTTGAAAAATTTTTTGAAGCGGCAGCAGTTAATAATCTATTCTGGCAAACTGATATATTTTTTAAAAAACTGACGGCATCATACCACCTTAGAGCTGGAATGACATTAGAGATATTTATTCCTACATCTTAATTTTAATGCTAAAAAAATCAAGAGCCAGGAAACGTGATGACCTGAGGTCACACAGTTAATTTATTCCCGAGGTGAGATCGACCCTTTGCATCTGTTTGGAATGTCGCAAACGTCTCAAATGGGAAGATAAGAGACTTTCACTTTTCAAAAGTTAAAAACAAATGATTGTCGAGAATAGAATAAATCCGTCTGATACATCTAAAAATAGTAGGAAACTCTGTATTTGCCAGGAGGGGAGAGAAGTTCGGGGTCTGTTTATCACGTAGCTGGCGTTGCTCCTGGCAGTAGAAGGCGGCAATGGGAAAAGGAAGCCGCGCAGTCCGTCAAGGTTCACATCCGGTCGGTGAGGGCGACTCATAAAACCTCACAGAGCCCCGATGCTGCTCTTACGCCTGGAGCCTCCCAGGCCCGGTCAGGTGGGCAGGTCAGGCACCGGCGCCCCCTGGTGTGCAGGTGAGGCGCGTCCGCCCAGGGTCACCCAGCGGCGCCCAGCAGAGGACACCTGGACCTCGGAGCCCGCCCAGGGCGCCACCCGCCTGGCCCATCACCCAGCAACGCCAGGACTCGCCCCAGGTGAGAGCCCCGAGTCCTGCCGCTGCAGCCAGGCCAGACCGTGCGCCGACCCGCGTGCGGACGTGGAAGGAAGACGCTGAAGTCACGGCCCGAGACAGCACCAGGTGGCCCATCTGAGCACACTGCTCTTCCTCCACGAGGCGTGTCTACACCGTGTGTGTGTGCGTGTGTGTGCACGTGTGTGTAAAATGGGTCACGCTCTCAGGAGAACTTGAATGCATCTTCCCTGAGCGCACCAGACCTCTGCTTGAAAGTCAAGTTCAGACAGCAACGGCAAGTCTGTGCAGGCCCCTCGGCCTTCCGCTTTGCCTCCCCCGGGACCGCTGTCCAGTTTCTGAGCTGGACAAGCAGGTCTGGAAGGAGAGGGAAGGAAGGGAAGCACACGGGCCTGGTCCTTTGACCTCGTCACGTGTCCCTTAGGCAGGGCTCTGCATAGAAGCACCGCGGGGGGGCGGGGTGCACTGTCCTCTGCGGTGGCCCCTCCGTCCCTGTCCCGCTCCCCAGGCCAATTCGAAAATGCAAAGTGGCCAAGGGTTAACCTCTCTGGGCTCAGTTTGATCACAAGTCATTACCTGGTTTCTCTTCATCCTTGTTCTCCATAACTCACTCACTCCCTTCCCTCCTTCCCTCCCTCCCTCCTTCCCTCTTTTCTTCCCTTTCTCCTTTCTTCTTTCCTTCCCTCTCTCCCTCCCTCCCTTCCGTAGAGAAGGGAAAAGTTGTCCTCCACGCTCCTGGGTCGCTGGCTGGCTCTGAAGACCAAGCCAGCAAACGCAGACCAACAGGAGGGAGCCCGCGGCGGGTCTGGCGTTCGCAACGCACGCGGAGCTCTCGGGGTCGCCTGGAGACCCCACGGGGAGACCCGACGGCGCAGGGGGCCTCGCTCGGTTCCGACGAAGAGGCGCCCCACGTGGGAACCGCCAAGGCCAAGGGCTTCACGGCGGGGACTCGGGAAACGAGGGCGCGTTTCGCACGGTTTGCTCGCGTGGAGATCTCAGGCCGGAAGCCCTGGGGTCTGGCGAGAGGAGTGTCCCCCGCTCCTGGCCCAGGGAGGGGTCGCCTCTCAGGGCGTTGACAGCACATTCGGGGAAGAAGAGCCAGTGGGGAGGTCGGGGTGCCTTCCTGCTTCTGTCCTCTCAGAATCCTTCAGCTTAATGGAGTCACTATGCCTCTCTGCCACGTTTTGGGGGTGCCGTGTCCTGAACCCCGTCACTCCCTCCCACCTCGCCCTTCCTTCCTTCCTTTTTCCTTCTTTCCCTTGAAGCTCCCTTTTTTCTTTTTTAATTGTTCAGCAATAATTATTTCTTAATTTATAAGCCAAATAGGATGATCTTTAATTTATTAAATATTCGGTCATTTATAACTGTAAACATTCTATGATTCTTTCAAAAATATACAGCCATTATTACTTTTACTCTTCCCAGAAACCCTGGGAGTTAGATGCAGGGCCTGCAGTATGTCCACGAGACCTGTATGTTTCTTTGCTACCAGTCACACGTCCTTGGTGACAAAGGGTAGCAGGACAGGCCACTCCCAATTCCGTCTCAGAAGTTATCTTTCTGTAAGGAAATTTCTATTTGTAAGGAGATCTCCAGTTGTACGTGTGGTCTTTTGTATCAGGAAGAGAAAACGACTCTCACGGGTGGAAAAGTCCCTGGCTTCAGTCTGCACGGCCGCCAGGCCCGCCGGCGTGTTCTTCCCGTCACCCGTCACCCGCCTCGGTCCCACGCTTCCTGCTCTCGTGTCTTTATCTGGACAGTTTTTCTGAGTCTCATCCACGTACACAGGAAGTATCCACGTTAAAAAGATGTTTGTTTTTCTCTTGTTAAACTGTCTCTTATTACAGGGATTTCAACCAAGTACTCAGAAGAATAAAGAAAAAATTATTTTTCCCTCCCCCACGATAAACTATTATCTCCACTGCACGTGGCTACTAGAGGCTCTTGTGCCTTTCTTTGAACACATTTATTACACAGACATGCACACACTCACTTGCACATGCACACACAGACTCACACGCACACACATCACACACATGTGCACGCAGACACACATGCACTCAGAGATATAATCCATACACACACATGCATGCACACACAGGCACACACAGACACTGCACACATGCGTACATGCACACATACATGCACATACTTGCACACATGCACACATGCACGCATATGCACACACATGCAGTCACACACATGCACGCACACACACACACACACCTACAGGCAATGCTGCTTTAGACAGTGTTCTGAAGGCTTCGAGATGGAGCATGCTACTTTGCCAGCATATTTTTTTCTCACGAGTATTCCTGAACTTCGCACTTCTCACAGAAACTGGTGATTATCTGAAAAATTCCTAAATAGAGTGATCCTCTCATAACCGTGTCTGGTCATTTCGAATTCTCTTCTTTGTCAAGAACCGTTGCTAATGAGATATCTTAACGGAATTTCAATTTGCAATGTTTAACAAACAGCCTGCTCCATTCCTACAGAATTGGTCAGCGGCCCATTTTTCAAACTGCTAACGCAAAGTTAATTAGTTACTGAATTTAGCCGATTTGGGAGCTATCCGCGGAATTTGTCTCATTGTTTTAAGACCTCCTCTGAACTTGCAGACAAATAAATTGGAAACTAAATGTCTATGCAATGCATGAAGCACATCACCCGTCTGTTTTCCAAATAAGCGTCCCTCTTCATTTTTCGTTAATAGTAGAAAAACAGCACGTTATCTCGTGGCATGAGAATTTCCCCCGAGGACCCGTAACTCCCTGAAGGCACCTCTGCTTCTGGCCTGCTGGGCTCGCGGGCACTGGGCAGAGGCGCGGCACATTCAGCAGCACTGTGCCGTTAACGTCCACGTGGACCTGCAGCCCGTGTTGCAGGAAGCAACACCTGACGGAGGGAACCTGGACGCTCAGAGAACTTTGTTAGAGGAACGAGAGTCCATTAGGCCGGTAAACACGTGTGGCTCTGGACAGCACGAAAGCACGGCTCACCCCGCTCAGCTCACTTACAGCTTATACACCCGGCAGTGTCCTGCAAAGGGCACGTGATTCCTCTGTCTGAGGGTCTATGTGCACCTTGCACCTCCTGATTCAGGATGGGAGGGGAAGTTTCAGATGGGGGCTGCAAGGGGGGAAGAATTTCTGGACCACGGGTCCCATGTATTTACAGATCATTTCTCCTATAGGAGTGACAAGTTTCCAGAAGGCCATTCAGAGATCTATAGGGCGTGGTTAATCTGCAACCCGCTGCGTCGGTCATTTCTGCAGGCCCTTCCCTTTGCATGTTTCGGGCGCTCCCTCTCTTACCTACACCGGGTCGCCTTGGAGCCTGTGGCCCATCGCGTCCCCACCCGAAACGGGTCTCTGCTGAGTCGTCTCGATTGCCTTTATCCGGCCCCTCCAGTGGCTACCAGAAGCCACCTGTGAGCCAGCTAAGGTGGTCTCCACCCAGCCGGAAGCAATGTGGCATGTTTTTTCTAGTGCACATATAACTGCTGCGGCCCCAAGCACGCGTCAAACCTTTCCTGTTAGCCCGGTATTAGAAACGGTCAAGTTCGACCAGGCAAACACTCATATTCCACCGCTATCAGAGTCTGGACATCGGAAATATCCCCACCACACACACCGAGAGGCATGTTTTTTTAATTTATCTGTTGAAGAGTTTGAGGTGTTAGGATTTGTTTCCGCTTCCAACTCCTGTATCTAAAAAGAATTAAATGCACATTTTAATCTCACTTTTTCCCGTTGAGGCTAAGTGTAGCTGTTCGTAAGATATGGAAAACGCCTTGTGAATACGGCAGTTGAGGTGTCACGAGCAAGGCCTCGTTCTTCTCCTGCCCCCTCCCCGCCTCCCCCTCTCTCAGCGCTGACAAAGCACCTGCTGCCCGCCAAACGCCGTGGAGAAAACGCTCGGAGCACGGGCGTTCGGGCAGACGACGTAGGCGGGCGGTCAGAAGCGGGTGAATGGAAGAAGCCGAAAGACAGACACACGGCGACAAAAACGGCCCACAGAGCGGCAGGAAACTCAGTCACGAAGGATAAGGTGTCAGGTGCTGCTGGAAAGAATTGCACGCGGACGCTGGCACGAGACGCGGAGGAGCCGCGCACGCCGGATGGTAAGTGGAGGAGGACGGCGTGAACGGCCCGCAGCGCGCGAGCCACTGCAGGACGTGCGGGACACGCGAGCCCGGGCACGGCGGCAGGGTCCGCGGTTGTGGGGACGCGGGGCACGACTGGGCACAGAGGCGGCTCGGGGTGGGCTGCTCGACGCAGGACCCGTGGGCGCACCGGGCGCGCGACGGCGGGCGCACCTGACGCCGTGAGGGCAGATGCATCTGACGCCGTGACGGCGGACGCACCTGACGACGCCATAGTGGATGCACCTGACACGTGACGGCAGGCGCACCTGATGCCGTGACGGCGGACACATCTGACGCCTGGACGGTAGGTGCACCTGACGCTGCCATGATGGATGCACCTGACACGTGATGGCGGACACACCTGATGCCTGGACGGCGGACGCACCTGACGCCGTGACGGCCCGCGCTCCTGACGCGCGACGGCAGACGCACCTGATGCTGTCATGGTGAACTCACTTGACACGTGACGGCGGGCGCACCTGATGCCGTGACAGCGGACGCACCTGACGCGCGACGGCGGACGCACCTGACGCTGTCATGGTGGACGTACCTGACGCTGGGACGGCGGACGCACCTGACGCCGTGACGGCCCGCGCACCTGACACTGTGAGGGCAGACGCACCTGACACGTGACGGCGGGTGCACCTGACGACACCATAGTGGACGCACCTGACACGTGATGGAGAGCGCACCTGACGCCGTGAGGGCAGATGCATCTGACGCCGTGACGGCGGACGCACCTGACACGTGACGGCGGACGCCCCTGACAAGTGACGGCGGACGCACCTGACACCGTGAGGGCAGACGCATCTGACGCCTGGACGGTGGGTGCACCTGACGCTGCCATGGTGGACGCACCTGACGCCGTGACGGCCCGTGCACCTGACGCGCGACGGCGGACGCACCTGACGCGCCACGCCCGACGCACCTGACGCTGTCATGGTGGACGCACCTGACACGTGACGGCGGACGCACACCATGACATGTCTCCACGCCATAGAACGCGCAGCACCGGCGTGACCCTGATGAAACTGTGGACTCTGGGTGATGACGACATGTCAGAGCGGGTTCACCAGTTGTCACGAATGTCCCGTCTGGAGCGGGTATTGACAAAGCGAAGGCTGTGTGTTGGAGGAAGCTAGGGGGGCGGTATATGGTACAGGTATGCCTCTCAGTTTTGCTGTGACCCTCTAAAAAAATAACATCTTTAAAAGATATCCTATATATGCAAGTGATATAAAGTCCACTACAGTAATATGTTTTCTGACCAATTTCCAGGTTAGTCTTTTATTCTTATTGTCAAAGTCTCGAGGTCCAGGGAAAAGGCCCCCCACACCCGCGCCCCCCTGGTTCTGTCGTGTCCCTGTGTCAGGTACAGAGGAGCTCCGTGAGACCCGGCGCCCCAGCATCCGGCATGACAAGGTAAACCGAGGAAGGTGGTAAGAGGTGTGGACGGAGGTGCTCTGATTGCGGGGTTCAAGTGCACGTCGTGCTGTGAGACCATAACCTTCAGCACGCAGGATAACAGATGGAAGCACCGTCAGGCTTCCAAACAACGAGCTTCTTTCTCGCCACAAGTCGCATAAAAATAACCCTCCTAGGAACCGCTGTACTGAATCTCCACTATGCGCTGGGCCATGCGCGCGCATCTTCGCCCCATTCCGTGAGAGTTAGGGAATGTTATCAGCATTTCACAGACGAGGCAACTGAGTCACAGACAGCTCCAGTTACCTGTCTAATATTACTGAATAAAGCAGTGGCAGCACCTCATAATTCTACTATGTCACACTTTCTCCCCCTCCCCCTCCCCCTCCCCCTCCCTCTCCCTCTGTTGGTTTTACCCATATTTAATTACTCGTACCTATGCCTGCTAAAATGAAGAAATCTGAGAGCAACACCCGTCTTTCTTTTATAGCTCAGAACAGTAATATTTCTGTTATCAACGTTATAAAGTTTTCATCATAAAATGCTGTCTCTTGACTTGCAAGTGATATAGCAGCCCCATGATGCAGTTTGTGCAAAGATTTTTATTTCCATTTTAGAAATAAAAAAATTTGAAATAATCTTTGCCAGTTTATATTTTTATTAGGAAAAGGAGCCAGATTTTTAAAGCTCAGTGACCTTTTTGCATCACCTGCTATGGAAATTGCTGTCATATTTAGATCGTCTCACTCTGATTTTTCCATGTCGCCGCCTCTGCTTATGGGTCAACCAGATGTCTCTTCTTGGCAACCTTCATACTTTTTAGTGCCACAATTGAGGAGATACAGGTGACAGGATCGAACAGGGAAGAACTGCAGGAGTCTCAAGCCTTGGCTTCTCTGACAGATGCTATCCTGGCCCCTACCTGCCACTAGAGATTCTTTCCGACGTTTGTTGGCTCTTCTCCCTTCAAGCCAGGGATATGAATCGTGCCCAATTGTTTTTTTCCTTCCATCTGTATCTTCTCGTTCTATTACCTCATCGCTACTCTGGCTTCAACCAACATTGCCCAGTTTAATCTAGTTTTCCATTCTCTATTAATAGCCAATCCAACATTGTCAGCCGTTCAATTCACTTAGATGACAACATAAGTTGAAAGACACGCTCGTTGCCGCCTCTCCAATAAAATCTGTGTCTGACCAGAATAGTTTTGAAAATTCTACTGTTATTCATCAATGCTTAAGGAGTTATGGAATTTTCTTTGTGTTCTCCTTTATTTATCTCCTGTATGTAGTCGTTGTCTCTCTAAAGTGGTTCTACCGTGTACATGGCAGAATATAAATCCATTGCTTATTTTAACAGAAACAAAACGTTTGCTATCTCTTCATTATTCTTTTAAGACAAGAAGGTGCGATTCTTGACCTCGTTGCCTACATGAATTGGGAGATTATTCCTTCCCCGCTTTTAAGAAAACATGAATCAGTTCTTCATTATTTATAATTGTCTAAGCTTTAAGGGCCATAAATTGAATGATCACATATTCTAGTTTGATCAGGACAGCCCTATTTGTGCTTTATATATATTGAAATCATTAATAGTGCTCTTTCATTTTAAAAAGTGTCCTATCTGGATCTTTAAATTGTATGCTCTCCCTAGCCATAAATATCTTTTTGAAAAGGAGAAAGGGGCAAAATGTACCCAATCTATAAATATCCATGACTACATACTGATAAAAAGAATTGAATAGGTAGATGGATAGATATAGAGATAGATAGATTTGATAGAGAGAGAGAGAGAGAGAGAGAGAGAGAGATAATAAATGGAGAATAGATATATCTCCTTGGTGGAAGAATTCCATAAAGTTTATGCAGCTACTCTTCCCTCAAGGGGTTAAAGTATAACTCTCTTCCTTAAGAGTGGGCCGTGGTTACTGACTTCCTTCTAAAGTGGATAGAATGGAAAAGAGGAGAGAATAATTCCCCAGTGGCGAACCCTGACGGCGCCGCCTCAGCCAGGCGACTGAGCATCAGCAGCGATCGGTGACCCCGGTGGTCAGTATCCCTGATGCAGTGCGATGAAATGGCACGGTCCCCCTCTGGTCCTAGTTTCTCAATGATCACAGTCCCTGAAAAATCGTGAGAAAAACTGATAAGTCTCAACTGAGAGACGTTCTACAAGACAGCTGACCAGTTGTCCTCAACACGGTCAAGGTCATCAAAAACAAAGAAAATCTGAGACACTGTCAGAGCCAAGAAGAGCCTAAGGAGAATGATAACCAAACACAACGTAACGCCCTGTAACAGAAGAACGTTATGCAAAAACTAAGAGAATCTAAATGCAGTGTGGGCGGTAGTTAATACCGACACATCGATAATGGTTCAACAGTTGTGACGAACGTAGCATCTAACGTAAGACGCTAACACCAGGACACCACGTGCCACATACCTCGTGGGGGCTGCAGTCTGGACAGCGGACCCCCAGGGGCTGCGGGAGGCTAGCTTTGCGGAATGAAGAGGTGGGGGCCCCCGGTTTCACAGGGAGGCGGGATTGTCCTGTTTGACTTATTCCAGGCTGTCCAGGAAATGAGACCCAGCGCTCAGAGATGAGCAGGGACCATTTGGTCCATTTCACAGGGACAGTTGTGTTGCCAGGGGACTTCATTTGCAGGAACAGAGAGGGGCGAGGAACTTAGGCCCCTCAAGACCCGCACCCCCCACCCCAAAAGTCAAGGCAGCACGTAGTACTGATTTAGGCCTCGCGATGCTGTATATGTGACATCTCTGTGTGACCTTTATATCTTATGTTCAAAATTCAAATTTCCTTGAACAACAGTGAGCTATAACGATCAGGGAGAGCCGGATATCAGTCAGGCTCGAGCGGAAAGGCTGTCGGCTGGGATGTGTGGTTGATGAGGAGTCCACGCTCCTGTGCGGCTGCACCTCTG
>JAQQSQ010002706.1:0-10407 GCA_028627145.1 Eidolon dupreanum | reverse complement strand
GTTCATGTGTTATCTACTAGATGTATATATATATACACTGCTCAAGAGAACAAAAACCAGACAATTCTAACATCCCACAAAGTGTTGTTTGGAGAAAAAAGTGCTTAACAAATATTTATGAGATAATTATACTATATTTTCATTCTAATATTCCAATAGAAAGTAGGCTTCCTAAAGTATATTACTACTTAACTCTCAGTACAGATTGCTGACCTTCATTTACTTTAAAGGACCAGCATCTACACTGTTCCACATGGAAATTCCTGAATCCATCACTGTAAGTAAATGCTTTAGAAAAAGACTCAATTCTCAGTGCCTTCCTCCCTGCTCTCAAAATTCGCTTCTCGGACATGGTTTCACAGTGTGGCTGTTAGCCCATCTGCTTTACATGCGAAAGGTCCTGGGTTCGCACCCCAGTGGAGCCACGGTCCATGGTCTATGGCCATGCCACCCTGAACAAGCCCAATGTCTGATCTCGGAAGCTAAGCAAGGTTGGGCCTAGTTAGTACTTGGATGGGAGACCACCTAGGAAGACCAGGTGCTGTAGGCATAAGTAATAATAATAAATGAAAACAAAACAAAACAAAAAACCTTGCTTCTTCCTGAGCAGGACAACAATAAAGAATTCCAACTTCAAAATCCTCAGATTGGACCAAGTGAGCAAGAAAGAAAGAAAAAGAAAAATACATAAAACAGTTATTCCAAGCCACAGGACATCAAGCAATGAAGGACTGGGAGTCCGGAGTCCCAGGGCTCATGATTGCCTCAGCTTATAGCCCTGAAGGAGTTTCTAGGAAAAGACACAGGAAGAGGGAATTAGGAAAAGCCCAGCAGTTTCCCTGAGTTGAGGAGAGAGAACTTAGAGTCTCAAGAAACCAGGGCAGCAAGATTTCATGGAACAGAGAGAAGAGAGGTGCAAAGATCAAGGTTCTTCAGAGCTCCCCCTCAAATACTCAGTAGGGCACTGATCAGTACACATGTGTTAGGGCACTACCAGAGGCTGGAGACAGAGCCCACTAAAGGGCCAGAAACAGTGTCTGCTCCCACCAGCCTGACTGGAAAATTCATAATTCGTGGGGTACTGGATAAAGTACTCAGGAAGATCTTGCCTTAGTAATGGGAAAGAATCAGCCTTAGACATAGAACATCACTCCAAACCGACCTGATAAATCATAAAAGCAGGACCAGAAAAAGATCAAACTGTTTCCAAGTAATTTAACAGCATCCCAAAATACAGCTGAAGAAGATTTGTAAGAATGCAAAAATATTTGGTACCCAATCAGGTAAAACTCAAAATATCTGCCATCTAATCAAAGATTACCAGATATGCAAAGAAGCAGGAAAGTACAGTCCACAATGAAGAAAAATAATCAATTAAAATCAACCCAGAACTGATAAAGATGTCACAATTATCAAGAATGTTAAAACGGTTATTATAACGGTAACCTATGTATTCAAAAAACTTAAAGAGGATATAATAAAGACCTAAATGAAAATTCTGCAGATGCAAACCATAATCTGAGATGAAAAATACACTGCACAGGATTAAAAACTACTTAGACATTACTAAGAAAATATTAATGAACTTGAAGACATTGCAATGAAAACCGCCTAATCAAAACACAGAGCGAAAAAAGAATTCCCCCTCCCCCCAAAAATCAGTGAGGTATGAAACAATTTCAAGTAGTCTAATGTACAGGTAATTTGAGTCTCTTAAAGGCAAAGTGGATTTGTTAAAAGGTCTAATAAGATCAATAAGCCCATGGTGAGGCCGATTAAGAAAAAAAGAGACAATACAAATATCAGGAATAAAAATGGGGACATTGCCACAGATGTTAAAGAAATTTAAAAGATAATACAATCTATCTTTTCAAATGCCAACACATTTGAAAATTTAGAATTGAAAAATTCCTTAATATGTACTACTTAACAAAACTGGCACAAAAAGAAACAGTAAATCTAAAGAGCTATTTAATGAGGAAAACTGAAACCAGAATTTAAAACCTTCTCACAAAGAAAACTCTAGATCTAAATCTGAAAAATTCCACTGCATGTTTATGAAAGAAATAATGCCGCATACAAATTCTATCTGAAAATAAAAAAGGATAAAAAAATTATTCAATCCATTTTTTGAAATCTGAATAATGTAATACCTTTAAAGGCTATTAGGAGAAAGAAAAACTTTTTCCTTAATAAAACAATATTTGATAACACGAATGGTTTTATTCTGGAATGCAAGATTGGGTTTATAGTCTAAATTCACCATACTAACAGAGTAAAAAGTTATATAATCATTTCAATAGATACAGAAAAAGCATGATAAAATCAAATATACATTGATGATAAACACTTAGCAAAGGAATAATAGAAAATTAATTTCTTAAAAGTTATCTATAAAAGCATAGAGGAAATATAATGTTAAAAGCGTAATAGTTTTCCTTTTGACACTAGAAAAGATTATCCCATATAACTGCTCATGTGATCAAGGAAATCTACAAATAAAGTATTACAATTAATAGATGAATTTAGCAAGACTGCTCAACACAAGGCCAATATACCAAAATCAACTGCATTTCTATACCAGGGGTACAGAAAATGAAAAAATGTAATACGAATTGCAAGAATATTTAAAGAATCCATATCTAGGAATAAATATAACAAAAGATATAACAGACATTTAAACAGAAAACTATTTAAGAGTTATGACAATTAAATTGCAGTTGAAATCACAATAGGTTTTTGTGACAATTGAGAAACTGGTTCTAAACTGACAATTGAGAAATTCAAAGGAACAAGAATATCTAAGACAGTCATTATGAATAAGTTGGGAAGGCCTGATCTTCTGAACACCATGTCTTATTACACAGCTGCAGTAGTTAAGGCACAAAGATATACAAATCAATGGACTCCATCAGCCCAGAAACAGATCATCATATATAAGAACATTTTATTTATGACAAAGATGGAAATGCAAAGCAGTGGGGAAAGAATCACCTCTTTAATGAATCATGCTAGGCCAATTTGGTATTGTATAAAGGGAAAAAAGCAAAACAGGATCCCTGCTTCACATGACACACAAAATTAACTTCTAGGGAGATTGTAGATCTAAATGAGAAAAGTAAAACAAAGCTTCTAAAAAAAAACAGAAAAATATGGTCAGGATATCATGGTAAAGATATCAGAATAACTTCTTAAACACGAAAATTTAAGTCAAATTAAAAGATAGATATATTAGACTCCACTGGAATTAAGAAATGCAGAATTTCAAAGAGAGGAATGAAAGGCAAATAAATATTTGCAATACATATATCAAAGGGCTCATATCAAGGATAGTCCTAGATCAATCCTTAAAAATCAATTTTTTTAAAGACAACCTAATAGAGAAACACACAAGAATTGAAGAGGCAATTCACAGAAAATATAGAAATGGGCACTAAAAATACAAAAAGGTGTTCAATTTCAATGGAAATTAATGAATGTAAATTAAATATATGAGAGGCACACATACCAAAATGGTTCAAGTGAAAAAGATGGAAAATATTAGGTGTTGGCTAGGATATCTTACCAGCTGTGCATAAGAGTTCTCACTCCTCCATATCCTAGCTAACACAATACTTTCCATCATTGCCCTTAAGCCATTTTGGTGGATGTATATTCGTCCCTCTCATTATCTGTGGAAGCTAAAGATAAACATATGCAGAAATTCCACTTTCAGTTACATACACAACAGAAATGCTTATAATATGCACATACTCCATGACTGACTGAATTCATGCAAAATTCAAAACACAGACAAAACTAAGCTATAGTGTTTAGGGATTTCAACTCAGGGGATGCAACTATAAAGGAAAGAAAAGAAGTGATTTCCTAAAAGTCAAGACGGTTGCCTTTGGAAGGGGAAGGTGTAATGGCGAGAGGAAATACTGCAGGAGGCTCTGGCCTGCTGGCAATGTTCTGTTTCCTGTCCAAGGGCAGTGACAAGAGTGTTCAGCTTGCAAAAATCGCTGAGCTGTATATGTGTTTTGTGAACTTTTCTGTATGTATATTTCATATATACACAAGTATAAAAAGTTATCTAACCAAAACGATTATAAAGCATTTATATAACTTAATATAAACTATAACATGATTATATAAATTTAATGCAAAGACAGAGAAGGGAGAGGCGTGACCATGTGGAGTTGGAATAAAGGCGTTGGAATGAGTGTTCAAGAGGCTGGGAGTTTGTCCTCCATAATGAGAAGCCAGTAGTGCAGTGCCTATAACTGAAAATCGATCATACTATGTAAGGATATTAAAGTAAATACCAAATTATCAGCTAAGAGAGAAAAGTATTAGTTCTAGGGAAAGGCAAAATTGTAGCTATGAAGTTGAAGGCCTATTTTTTACCTAACGAATCTTGTAGAACTACCCATTGACTCTTTAAAACCTAAAGAGGTTTAGAATTATGTAATTTTAAACCTTAAAATAAAAACCCGAGGAAAAAAGGACATCCTAAAATGGCATAGTTTACAAGCCCTCATCACTTCGCTTCTTGCTTACTTCTTCACTTCCACCACGTTCTGGGGGAGGCAGCTTTCACTCTTGGCTGGGAGGAAAGCTCTCCAAGCGGAAGTGAACGCTTCCCAACTCTGGTGAGCCCATTTATCAGCCTTAAACTGAGTATAAAAGATAATGAAAGAAGAGACACTCAACTTTTCTTCTTTCCTATCCCCTAATGAAAAACAAAGCTATAGACAAGTCAAAGCATATAATGATTTCCATAAAAAGACAAGATTTCCACTTGTGGATTGCCATGCATGAACTACTGGCAAATGGCAGAATAGCTAGAGTATGGAAATAGAAATGTAAACATTTCTAAATGTAGTTAAATGATAGCTATAACTTTTAAACACAATTAAGACACTAGTGTTGTCAAGTTAAGGTGCCCCTAATGCATAAAAATTAGGCCAAAGACAGTACAACAAAATTATGTGAAATATGCTCATTTATCAATTTCTAAATAAATCTGATTTATTTTTAACTGACATCTTAATTATCTATATTTACATCTGGAATATAACAACTTTTCTCTCCTATAACGATCTCAGACAAACAAAACGTTATAATTATACATTAGCTGAGCCTCCTCAGTTTCTAGAGCTGAAATGTCATGTCAATTACTTAAGAAGATTTAATTTTACCTTGTTTAATCTGTCCTTGCACAATATTTCTGGAAGTTGGAGGAGAACCCCGTGCCTTAGAAAGGTCTGGAGTGCTCGGTCTAGGTGGCCTTTAAAAAGAAGAAGAAAATACATGTATACATACATTCGTATTTTCGTTTAAAATATTAAACTTTCTAGTTCAAAATAAATTGAAAGAAAAAAAAAATAGAGAACACTTTCAATTTACTGTTCCAAAAAGACAAGAGCTTTTGTTTGTTTTGTACCTATTAACATTTCTATTTCAAATTTTAATATAGTAAATTATTAGCAAAGAGCAAGTCAAAGTTTCACATCTACAACTCATGCTTTATACTATTTCAAGAAATATTTATGAACACTTTTATGTACTACCACTGACAGATAAATATCATAATCAGTCCTTCACTGCTCAGTATTAGCATGCTGAGATTTCAGCCCATCCCATAGCATCAGTCCAAATGAACTTATGAACCAATACATTGAGTTTTAAAAAATTCAGCCCTAAAATCTGAAAGAAAGGTAACAAGACATTAAGAAATCTTGGACTTTGGAAGCAGACTGTCTCATTTTGAATTCTGGCTCTATCACTTACTATTTGTGTGACCTTGGACAAGTTACTTTACCTCTCCATGTCTCAGTTTTCTTATCCGTAACAAAATATAATAAAAGTACCTACCTTATAGGGTTAAGGGCATTACTGAGATAGTATTCTGTAAAGTGCTTACAACAGAGCCAGACACAAGGCATATGCTGCTTAAGTATTTGTTAGACTCAAAAAAAAAAAATCTTAATATGGTCAACTCTTACTAAAGTAGAATAAAACCACAGTTTAAAAAACAGTCTTCATGATTTCTGGAAAATAGGAAATAGCAATTCAGGTTAAGCATTCTAGAAATATTAAAATAGCACTCTCCTGCAGTTAGAAACACTTTCTCTTCTCCCATTGAAAAATTCTGACTACATTTCTCACAAAATTCTGAAACTGATCACTCAACACATACTATTCATTACATGAGTCACAACGAAGAGAAGTATTTTAACCAAATATACATTTTGAATTAAATATTGGTGCACACTTTAAGCAGCTACAATTCAAAGATTATATTTACTGAAGTGCTAGTCTATAATTCATTTATTAAAGCTGAACTGTAACTTCCTTATTCCAAATTATTTTTTTAAATAGCTAGTCATTATATATGAATATCGATAAAACTATATAATTTTATGCTTTATATTATACATACTGTGCTTTAAAATTTTAAAGGGGAAACACTGAGATGACACAAAAATGCTAAAGTGGGTAAGATAAAAAAGATAATAAGCAGTGACAAAAATTAAACAGGTTTGGTTTTTTTGAAACATAAGAATAAAATCAAACTATTATGGTCACACCTGGTAGGGCCCTTCTTCATATGATCACCAATAAAAGTTGCATTTGTCATACTCATTAAGGTATTTGCCAGAGAGATGACAGACAGGAGATGCTGTGTGGTGACGGCTCGGGACACTCCGTAGGTGCCCTTTCCTACTCCCTCGGTCGCTGACAGCTTCCTTCCTACTTCTGCTTTCTCATGTGACAGTTTACAAGCAGCCCGATTATAACCAGGGAGCATCAGAGACATATGACCTCCTCTTGACAAGAGACCAAACGATACTGGGCAATGGGGTTTCAGCATTCCAAGGCGATCGAGACAAACTTCATCCAGAACTTCATTCAAACCCCAGGCATGAAGACAGGACATGAACAATTTTGCAGTGTCCATAGTTAAATTATATTCTAATAGGGTCAATGGCTTAGATTTGCTGGCTCGATATTCAGGATCACTTTCTTCCCTCCTCTGCCTCATTGTCTCCTCATCCTCCTCTTCATCATCAAGGAGATGCTCCTTTATATTCTCTTTGATGGTTTCCTTCACTTGTTGGAAGAGAACTGCTGCTCGTTTTCCAGTTAGAAAAGAGCCCCCTTTGTCTGACTTGCCAGATGCTTTTTGCAAATTCTCCGGGGAAATAAGCGCAGTGTTCGGCCTAGAGGCTTCTTCAGTCAGGAGTTGAATAATCAACGCTTCCACATCAAAGAAAAGCACATGTATGTCTGGGTCTGTTAGGTTTGTCTTTATTGCTTGAACCATCAGGGAGTTATGAGAATATTTAGGTAAATTTCCCTGCAATAAATATTTTTAAAAGATGGTTATTATTAAAAGTGTTTAATTTCATATATTCATTAATGAACATCAGTCACCAGAATTCAAACATTTACTAAGCTGTCCTTTTAAGTATCCATATCATTAAAAGTAACTCACTAACTTTCTTATTCGGCAGCATGTAAAAGATATGAACTTATGCGATCAGAACTTTAAGCTGAAATAATTATAAAAGCATTGATTCATTTTTAAGAAACAAGAAAATAAAAGTTTATTATTGAAGCTGGGAGTCCTTTTACTCATAGAAAAGATTAAAATTTGTTTCAATACCTTATATGCAAATTCGATCTGTGAGCATGAACTACTGTGGCACCTGAAAGAATAATGCATTTTTCACAGCCTCTCATGCTTTTAATGTCGCTGCACAAATCCCTTTTTCTCCTTTCCTCCATCTCTCCCTGTTCAGAAACCTTTCTCTCCACAGAGAACATGTTCAAGTCTACTTAGATTCTACAAAATGTGGTGTATTCTGAACACACGCCGTCTTCTAAATATTTCTTTCTCCCCTATACTGCCCTTTTAGCCAAATTTATGGAAAGTAGTAGACTAATCCAATGAAAACTTTTCAAGCCCTCTCCTTCTTAATCTCTTTACAGTAGCTGACATTGTTTTTGCTGAGAGAATTATAAATAAAAAGAAAAAAAAAAAGCCACCTCTCCCAGTTTCCCAGAGAACGATTTCCTGATGAAACTTCTGATCCTGACCACCCTTCTCAGTCAGCTGCCCTGAAAACTCATTCTTCCTCCCACAGTAGTTACCATGGATATGTAGGTGGCACCTAACTTCCAGCATCAGCCAGACCAGCCTCCTGAAGGAGTTTCAATCCTGTATTTCCTACCACTTATATGTGTACATCCTACAGCACCTCGTATGTCATGCGTCCTAATCTCCACCCTCCCGCTAAGCCCGCTGTACCTCTCATATCATCAGTGGAGAATGACTCCTCTTCCACTCTGTCTCCACTATCACTCTCCCCACATTCAGACAATTATGTCTCTCGTCTACACAGGTTTCACTGTCCCTAGTCTCCCTGTGCTCCAATTCAACCTCCATGGAGCCACAAGACTTCTTTCTGAAGCATAAAACTATTCATGTCACTCCTCTACCAAAAAATTGCCATTACTGTGGGTTATTAAGAGAAATGGAAAATACAAAATTGTTAAAAACTAAATCAATATATAGGTGAATATATCTGATCTCAAGGTGAGAAGAGACTTTCCAAACATACTTAAATTTAAAATTAACTACTATGAAAATATTAAAAGGCATGTAAGAAATAGGAATAAAATGTGCCAGAAAAAGGACTGATGGGTTGTAATCTATATAGCTATTTCTTAAAATCTATAAGAAAAATATGAATGCCCAAATCAAAGCGGAAAATAGTACAAAGGTCAAGGACAATTCATAATGAAAGAAACATAAATAATCTATAAACAGAGGGAAAAACCTACTCAAACTAATTGGCAAGGAATAACAGTTAAAATGATCGTAAGATACGAATTGCAAAACTAGCGAATAGCGTACACTAAAAAATACTGAGCCACGAGTATAATGAAAGTCAAAGCCACACACTGCAGGCATGACTTTGAATAGCAGCCTTTTGACAGAGTAATCTGGCAAAATATATCGTGAGATCCAGTTTGTTCGATCCAGTATATTTATTTCTAGAACCCTATCCTAAAAAGAAATAAAATATATATTAAAAAGTCAGAAATAATATATATATATTATAAACTGCTATATATTATTTTCATAATTAGAAAGTAAAGTTCTAGGATAAAATGCAGAATCCTTCAGGGTAACAGTCACAGCGCGTTATGGATTGATACCAAGTACTTTCCCAGCTTTAACGAACAGGCTCTAGTGCCACAACCGTGGCCCCCGACCCATGAGCCCTTTCATTCACTCCTTTGCCTAAAATATTCTTCTTTGCCCTACTCCAGCCTCTTCTCTTCCATCAAGACCCTAATTCTCACAAGGAAAGTTAGTCCACAGTCAATCCAGCTCCCATTACATTTTATATCTACTATATATGTATAATGAATTTGTATGTCTTGGTTATATTTATATAATTAGTAAGTTTATGAATATACATTTTCCTGCACTGTACAGGTACTGTCTCTTACTCATCTTGTGTAGCCCTAACCCTATAAGAGTACTTGGCAGGATGAACAAGGAACATTATAAAAAAATCCTTATGAAACTATTTTAAATTGTTGACCAACTCTTCTGTCATAAAATTACAACAAAATTCCCTTACTTGGTCTCATTTCTCCCATCCACATTTCTTTCTAGTTTAAGAAGCTTCAACTGCATTTTATAACTCAAAGAGAAAATCTTTGCAAAGCATAAAACATCCTCCCAAATATATTGCCTACTCTCCCAAATTCATCTCTAACCACAAACACTAACTCTTCTACTGCAGTCAAATTAAACCACTTGTACTTTCCAGAACCCTGTAGGTTCAGGCATTTGCACCTTTGCATCGCTTATGCCAGGATGATACTCCTTTCTCAATCTCTCTACTGTCACTCAGGTCATCCTTCTACCCATCCTTTAAGAAGTATATCAAGTGGCTGCTCGTCCAAAAATTATTTTCAGAATTACCACTAAATTCTGCCTCTTTTGTGTAAATCTCTGCTCTGAAATGAATGAATGATGTTTAAAGGAAGGTAGAAAATAAATGCTATTTCTATACTATAGCTAAAGAACCTAAGATGCATAGGTGATAGATAAATTTACACTCCATTAAATATGAATAAAAAGTCAACACTTTCTGAATTTCATACCTGGATTTAATTCATTCATTCCACATTCACCTATGTTTACAAGATACTGGGGATACAAAGATAAATAAGATGTTTTTTCTAGCCATGGAACTCAAAACTAACTGTTAAATAGTAACATATAAAGAAATTACTATAATGTGGTATGAATGGTGCTATAAATATAGAGAGGTCCCAAGGTAAGATAAGGGATGCAATGGAGAAAGTACCACGTCCACCTTGGGTGACCAGGGAGAT
>JAQQSQ010002705.1:0-10410 GCA_028627145.1 Eidolon dupreanum | reverse complement strand
TCTTTTCTCTTTTCTTTTCTTTTCTCTTTTCTCTTTTCTCTTTTCTTTTCTTTTTTTTCTTTTCTCCTTTCCTTTCCTTTCCTTTCCTTTCTTTTCTTTTCTCTTTTCTCCTCCCCCTCCCCTCCCCTTTCCCCTCCTCTCCCCTCCCTCCTCCTCTCCTCTCCCCTTCCCCCTCCCCTCCCCTCCCCTTCCCCTCCTCTTCCCTTTCCCCTCCCCTCCCCTCCCCTCGCCTTCTCTCCTCTCCTTCTCCTTTCTTCTCCTTTTTCCGATAAAGACCGCTTGGGAATAAAAGCACGAAGAGTCTTACCTGCAAAGGACCGTCCTAAACATAGCTGGCTTTCTTGTGGTGTGGCCTGAGGCAGGGGTGCCCCACTCTGCCCGTGTTGGCCTTTCATCTGCTGGGAGCCTGTCCCTCCCTCCCCCACAGCCCAGAGAAGTGGGACTTACAGACGATGTTGTTTACTTATGTTTCCCCAAAGGTTCCCTGGGGGGATCTGAGCGGTATGCCACAGGTGCTCGTTTAATGCTGTGGAGGGAACGACCTCTACATCTAGGTGGTCCATGTGCCAAGCATCGTCCAGTCGACAGTGATGGATGCACATGGGGCTCCATGGATGGAGGGTTTTGAGTTTGTTTCCTGCACCGGGGTGCCTGGCCGGTGGCTGGGTGAGTGGGGCTTCGAACCTTCACCCAGCTCCTCCGGGCCTGGAGCTGGGCCAGGGCTGCCACCTGGAACCGGAGTGGTGTCCTAATTTATGCCTGTGTCATGTGGGCTAACAAAGTTAAGCCAAGGCCTTAAAAAGTGCTTGCCTTTCTTCTTTCCCACATTAAACTCCAGATTCTCTATTATTTTTGAATTCTTCTCTGCCATTTCTCCCAAGTTTTGCCAGCCCTGAGACTGAAGAGTCACAGAGCATCACCCGTTAGGAATGTAAAATGATTCTTCTCCCAACACAGCTTTGCTTAATAATACACTTGACAAAATTCAGGGAGCTCATTTGGGTAAAATACAGTTTTTCCTTTTCTTACATTTGCTACTTTCTCCAAGCGAATTTTAAGAAAGACTGCAACATCAGCAATTTGACAACTTGGAACTGAGAGAGAGTCCAGAGTCTGGGATTTAATGTCTCTTCTGATTGGAAAAATAGAAGTTCTTTGAAGTGCACAAATTGGTACTTGGCAGGGCGTCCATCTGCCATCAACTCATTTTTCACAGGCCAAGCTACAGTGGGAAGCGTTATTCCTGAAACCCTCACCACTAAGGCTCTCTGCCCTCTGCACTTTCCCACACCCAGACGAGAGTCCCCTAAAAAGGGGGTGTAGCCCCTTCCGTCATGCCTGACCACAGAACAGATGTCCCCCAAAGGTCCCCTCTCCATCTTCCTAACCATGCTCTCCCCGCCCAAGGTGACAGACACACAACTCCCAACACCAGGCACTTGTGAAATGACTTCTGAAGTATCGGAGGCTGGAAAGTGGGGGCCGCCCCCTCATGCACCCTCCTCTCTCTTTCCGGAGTAGCTCGAGCATGGGGCTGGAGGTGTTTGACATTTCAGGGGAGAGGACAGCTCTGGTCACTGGGCGATGTGTGTGCCTCGCTCCTTCCAGAGATTCCGCCTTCATGCCTTGGTAGTGGTGACAGCCGGTTGACACGGTGGCTCCCCGCAGAAGGGGAAGCACAGTGGCTGCTGGGTTCCTTTCCTTTATCCCAGGCAGTAGGAGAACGTCCCCTTTTACGTATGGAAGAAATAAGGGTCAGCTGCGCATGCGGAAGGCCTGCTTTCTCCTGCACAAAACTTACAGGATATCGCGAGAGAAGCGCGTGGCCGGGCCTCCGGGGCGTGTCCTCGCCTGACCCTCCAGGGACTGTGTGGGAGCATGTGGTGGGAACTAGACTTTGTGTTATTTTGAAGCTGGAAAGACAGATATTTTGGGGGCCTAAAAGGTTTATTGCCTACTGAGGTAGAGGTTAGAATACCTTCGAACCCCCTTTTGGTCCCAGAGGGGCCGCCCCATGACCCAGAGTAAACCCCACGTGGGCACAGTAACCTGCATGGACTGCTCCGGGCTGAGACGCCGTGCTCAGTGACATTAGCTGGGCGTGTCCCTGGCCCCGTCCCCTTCGGAGCTGGCTGTCCTATGCCTGTATGTGATTGTTCTTTAGTGTATCTTCTGTCCAAACACTTGTTCCCAGGAGTCTGGGGGCTGAAGATGAAGACCCCAGAAATATCTGGCTGATTTTCTCTTCCTCTGAGCCTGGAGGCAGGAAAAGGAAGGGGAATGGCGTGGCTCAGGCCGTGGGCTGGATGCTAGCGTCCTCGGGGCGTGTTTGCTAAGACTCAAGAAGCAGGCCTGCAGGGACCCGCGATGGGTGGTTTGTGACTTTGTGGCTTGGAGCGTGTGATGGGTGTGATTGTCCTGCTCAGACCGTGGAGTTGGACGGCGCGCATTGGGTGGGAGGGGCTCTTTACCGGGGGAACGGATGCCGCCAACCTCGGTCATCATGGGAAAGGTTAGTCCCAGGGTGGGATGTCTAGGAAAGGGAAGGTGAGCAAAGGAGAGTTGCAGCCGGCTGATGGTGGGTGTGATCCACGAGGCTGTGGTCTGGGATCCAGGCAGGAACTCTCTGGGAGACACCCCTGGGGTCACACTGGACCCTACAAGCAGACCCCTCAGGAGCAGCCGTGGGGTACTCTGTGAGCTTTCCTAACCCCAGAGGCTCTTGGGGAAGTGTCATTTTGGGCATGCTGTGGGGGGCTATGAGTGTATCAGCATGGCGACCTCCTTAGGGCCACTGACAGCCAAGGCAGCAGTGGCAGCGGCAGAAGGAGCCAGGCAACAAGCCAGGGACTCGCAGGAGCTCATTCCGACAGCGAGGCGCAGAGGCTGCTCCTGGACGGCCCGCTGACCCCGCCCTGGCATTCACAGTCTTGTGCAATCCACCCTCTTGGGCATGGGCAGGACCCGTGACTTGCTTCTAACCAAGAGAATGTGGCAAAGGGGATAGGACGTCACCTCTTCGATTGGGGTATGTAGGATTGTGACCCCTCCTGGCAGACTATTGCTTACTCGACCTGCCCTCTAGAAGTCTTGTTGGAGAGGCCCATGTGACAAGGAACCGAGGGTGACTCTGGCTAACAGCCAGTAAGGAACTGAATCCCGCCTGCAACCGCTTGAGCTTGAGGGTGGCTCTCTCCCCAGGGGAGCCTTCACATGAGGCCCCCGCCCTGGCTGACAGTCCGATTGCAGCCTGTGCGAGGCCCTGAAGCAGAGGACCCCGCTGAGCCGTGCCTGGAGTCCGCTTCACAGAAACTGTGAAATAATAAATGTGTTGTTTTAAGCCGTTAATTTGTGATTACTTGTTATGCGACAACAGATCATCAATACAAGTGACGCTTTAAAAACGTGCTAAAAATATCTAAGGAGGCATATTTGGGATGCTATTACTGACAATTAGGGAAGTTTTGCTAGAAAAGTATGATATTGAAAGGAAGAGGAATTTATTCCGTAGTCACAGGTTGATGAGATTAGAACAGACTGATTGTCTGAGAAATTGCTTGCGAACTACTTATTTCTCAAAACCGTGTCTCTCGCCCTTTGCACAGAACCCCCGTCTCTCTCTTTCCTGGTCATTCTCCCATTGCCTCCCACCCGAAACCCCTTTCCTGCCCTCCTCGCTGGGTCAGTGTCAAAGTCGGACCACGCGTCCATCCTTGATACAGTTCACGCAGAGCCGTTGACTCCCCTCGGCTCCTCCAGCGATCCAGTGCTGCTCCCCATCCCCACAACCAGCCACACTCAGGTCAGGGTTTGGGGCCCTCGTATCCCAGGTGGAACCAGGACCTCTGAGCCCTCATATGTCCAAAAGGAGGATTCGACATGGTGTGCAGTTGTTCAAGGAAGACTTGGAGCTATCGGCGTGTAATCGGCCCCAAACGAGTTCACGACAAGAGTGACAGTGCAGGGAATAGCGTACGACTCTTACATTTCAAGCCTTTGGAGGACCGCCAGGCCCCCACGCAGCCTGCTCGTTGGGGTCACAGCGCCAAATGGAATTTGGAGTAGGACATGGGACAGAATACAGGCCAGCCCATGCTGGCAATGCCACTTTGGCCTGTGGTCCTTTCACCAGATGTGATCTTTGGTGTCTGCTCCTGAGTGGTGGTGGATCCAGGCGAGGCTCGTCACCACAGGCATCTGGAAAACGCCCAGGGGACTCCGACATCCAGGCTTTCTGCCTCCTCCCGCTCCGTCCGCCTCCGCTTTACTCCGATTAAGATCGAGGCCTAATTTCTCAATATGTTTTCTCTTGGTGGAAATCCAGTTGAAATGGAGAATGTGCACGTTTTAAACGTTAAAGTTGGTTTTAGAGTATTCTTAATTCCTCATCAGCCTTTCAACTTTGTTTCTCGGATCTGGTACCCGCTGGGAACTCCCTTTCGAGTTGCTTTTGTGGTGGTGTAATTTCTGCTGACATAACCTGAAGGTTCAGTGAAACACTGGGACAGACTTCTGCAATGAACAAAATGCCGTGTTTAGGAAATTACCCACATTTTGTAGTCAGAAAGATTTTCCTGCTTAATTTGCTTTATATCACAGAGTTCGGATTACATTTATTTTAAACATGAACTCTTTGGAAGATTTTCTTTAATAAATTAGCTATTCATACCTCCTTATTACAAAAGACTGAAAAAAATAAAAAATAAAAAAAATAAAAACCGTCACCACCTACACGTGAAGAAAGAGGAAAGGATCCATGCATGTGCCCTCTTTCCCGTGCCTGACCCCCACACACGTATTCCTAGACAAAGGTTAAATCCGACATGAGGCCTGCAGAGTAAATGTTGTCTTGCCAGTTTTTGCATGTGGCATTCTTGGCCTTGGGAAGCTGGTTGGTTTGTAGACCAGGAAGGGGGCTACCTGGGTGAACCCAGAGGTAACAAAGCTGACACCACAGGTCGCTGGGGATCCTGCAGACTCAGCCTGAGTATCAGGCTGGATAACTCCCAATTCTTCTATCCTCATGGACTTCGCCACCAACGTTTACTGCTGTTGGAGCAAGCAAGCCGAGCAAATTCTCTAGGGCAGGGGCTGGAGTACGGGTGTGTTCCTCCAGGCAACATGGAAGTTCAGACTAAAGGAAAAATCAAAACCGAACTGAGCATGTCCAGATTTCTTTCCTCCCTTGGTGGTGCTTCTCCGGGATCTGGCCTTAGCCTGGGCTCTGGGGACTGGCTGCACATGGAGCAAGGATGGAGCAGACCCAGAGACGAAAATCAGTGCTGGGAGTCAAGCAGACCATGGAGGAAGAACAGGAAGGGCCTGGTCAGAAAGGAGGACAAGTCCGGCAGCAATGAGACTGCACACGGGGACTCCAACCGGAGCAAGGACAAGGACACACAGAGGAATAAGAGACCGGAGGGCCCAGGAGAGCCCACGAGGTTGTGGGGAACTCTGCAAGGCCAGCTGACCCATTTCTGGTGGAGAGGGAGCAGGAAGGCAGACTCAGCACAGCGAAGCGGGGTTCCCACGCCAGAAATGGAGTTTAGGGAGTCGCCAGGATGGATAGGAGGCCAGAGCTGGTGTCAGAGCCAGACAAGACCAAGTTCAAATAAGGACCGATAGCGAGGGGATGTGCAGGGTGGAGGGAGTGCTTTGCCTCGTCCAGGAAACACGCTTAGTTTCTGTTTGTGTTAATAAACCAACCAACGTGTGACTTACGGGTGGATCGGGTGCATTACTGATGAGTCCAGGGCCGGGGGAGATATTTTATGCTTCACGTGGACCATCATCACACAACCAGCGATGGAAAACTGCGTCAGTAGCTCAGGACAATTTCATACCTGTGGTGGAAAAAAGACACATACATCACGAATCCCTTAGATCCTGGATCTGTTGTTCCCCCGTTGTTCACGGGGTGGGGGTGGGGGTGGGGGGTAGGAGGGAGTAAGGAGGGGGAGGGTAGCGTCTGCCTGTGGGATGAACCATCTTCAAAGACCGCGAGGCAGAGGCTGGATTTTGTTCTCCCTCCTGGGGCTCCAGGCTAGAGTTTTGCGGGGAAGCAAGGCAGGTTCTGAATTAGGACATTAAGACATTTTCTGGAAGGCCGTCTAGTTCCTGTGATCCAGGCTGAACCCTGGGGATGCTGCTGATGCTGTGAGGAAAATGGCTGAGGCGTGAGGATGCAAACCTGTGGGCCAGAATATTCATGTTTCTTTGCTAAACTTAGCGTTTCCAGATTTTTCCACTTCAGGTTATTTTGTTGTTAAATTTTTTTTTTTACCTTATTTTTTTTTCTCCTTCGTTAGTAGGAAAATGTGTTTCACATTTTTCTTGAATGTCTTCTTGTCGTTCATCCAGGGGCAGGGTGGATCTGGTTTTGTGGGGCCTAAAGCTTAGCAAGCGGGGAGTGGTCCTCTTTAAGAAAAAGAATGTAAAAATTTTAACATAAAATTAGGTACAAAAGAGAAAAATATTAATTTGGAATGGAAAGAAAGCCACACTGTATCACAAATTTTAAAAAGCTGCCAAATAGAAAATATCACAAGATCTAGAAAAATATCACACAGTTTTTATTAATCAGCTGCCTGACTAGAATCCCCTTTTCTCTACATTTTTTCACCTCTTCATGCAGCAACGATGTTTATAATATTTTCTATGGAGTAGAACAAAAGTTACTTCGGTCCTCCCTTGAGCACACTTGTTTTACTATTGAGAGTTTAGAAAAGTTTCCTTGAGTGTTTCAGCTCATTTCTGATGTCATATAAAGTTTAAGGTCACTGTCAAACTTGAGAACATCGCTATCAATCTTCCTTCCCGCCGGGGCTTTTAGGGACACCCTCACCTTTCTGGAGTATTGCCTCAAGCTTGTACCCTCCAAACACAGGAGTAAATTCTCATAAATTCAATTTTGCATGATCCCCCTCAAGGAAGAGCAAAGCTGTACCACATGTTTATAATGCCACACACTGCCTTACGAAGACTATTCTGTAGGAGGGAATTTTCATTTCGAATGGGCATTGAGAAGAACTGAGTCCTTCCCTTAAAACTTTCATGCCTGATGTTGGAAGAAATTTCTATGGCGTAATTTCTGATTCTATGTATTTCCAACCTTGTTTCTCTTTGACTGAGCACGTTCGCCCAGGGTCGGGCACTGGAGGACTCACTCACATTGCAATTATTCCCCGTGTCCTTGTATCTCCGTATCTGACCTGAGTGAGTCTATGGGTAGGTGGGAGGACAGCTGGCAATGACAAATGACATAACTACACATGGGCATGACTCTGAGCTATGTATGCATATCCCATTAAGCCTGACTCAGCATCTCTTTAGACAGATCCTCCCAGATGCCCACTGACTCTCCAGCCACCTGACGTGGGGGGGAAGCGTTACGGAGGGGAGTTGAAGTGCGGAGAAACAAGGTCTTGACCAGGAGCAGCCAGAATATCTGACTTCCTACACTTTTCCAGGATGGTGTCTCCACCCTTGCGAGGTCTTGGAAGAAACTCCATAAACGCAGAGACAAGGTTGAGGTGCCGGTAGCTGGAAAATCAAATCTTTTCTCAAACCTGCTAGTTTCTCCGAAGGCCTGTTTTCAAGCTCGTGGCTTTTGTTTTGCATTCCTAGAGTGAGCTGTTTTTAATTCCCTTTTTCTTTCTCTCTCTCTCTCTTCTTTTTTTTTTTTTTTTTTTTTAACATTTTCTTATGTTTCTCCTGATTTTCACGGTGGGTACTTCGGCTGGCTTCCCACGTGCTGACATAAAGCACTCAGGATTTCCAATTTAAGTTTATCATTGTTATGTGAAAAATGCAAAGTGATCAAATGTGATTGTTTACCTGAGAACAGTACAGAAACACCTGGAACAGGCCTCGGTTCCCTTTCTACCCACGTGGTGGGCTTGTCCGCTCCTTGTTCCAAGGGTTCAGTGATGGTGATTCACGTCTCCGAAAAGGACCCTTAACTCCCAGGAAGTTGTTACATTTTAAATCACCAGCGTTGAAAAAGAAACTGTCTGGAGAATTTAAACAAGTAGGATTTCCAAAATGTTGGCTCTGTGAAAAAAAAATTTTTTTTTATGCTGGCAAGTGTGTGTGGATTTATAACTCCACACATTCTCACTCGTGTCTGATGACTCAGGGTGCTGGGTTAGGCAGAATGATGAGCTCTGCATTCCATCCTGAGGAGCCTGGATTCAGGGCCAGCCCACCCAGAACATGGTCACAGCCCGGCCACTTACATACACACCCTGATACCAGGTCACTTGCCCCATGAGTGCTGTCTGCAACCTGAACAGCAAGGAGCGTGGAAGAGAAGAGTCTCAAAGTCTCTCCTGGTTCTGCGGCTCCAGGTGAATCCAAGCCTCATTAAAAAATTATGTTCCAGCATTTCTTTTCCAAGTGTTTTTTTTTTTTTTTTTTTTAACTTTCAATACCTGCATGTAAGAGATGCTTCAGCAACTCCTTTTGCCAGCAAGAAAAATGGATGTTTTGCAGAAGTGTTTGTTCCAGGGAGAAGGGTCTTGGGAGGTAAAGTAGCTGGTTCCTCATTCTCCCTTCAAGGCAGACCTCAGAAAGAGAGGAAAAAACTTCCTGTTTAAGAACCTCTGAACAAGAAGATTCCAGAAACCATTCATTTAGTCATTTAATGATCCTCTATTTAGCATCTGTAGCTGCCTTAGGTGAGGTGCTGGGGATGGGAGGATATGGGACAGCCTGTCTGGGAGGCCAGCATGGCTAGTGGGGTGGAAAGTGACCACACCCCGCCCTGGTCATGACAGAGAGAGCGAGGAGGGTCGCACATACTGGCAGTCTGGGGGCTGGGTCTGGCTCCCCACATGTTTGGTTAGGCTTGGACAGTGTTACGCTATGTTCGTTTTTAAAATTATGAGATAGTTGCCAACATTTAAAAATTTGGAAAATTCCTGCACACTCGTGAACGCTCACTCCCCACACACAATTACAACCCGGATTTCCAATGTCTCTTTAAAAGCTTAGGAGAGCCGCGGACAACTGGGCCCGGATTCCCGCCCAGCCATGGGCACGTTCTTTGACCTTCCACAGTCCCCACCACTGCCCGTGGATGCCCCAGAGGCTGCGTTGCCAGCCAGCCTCTGTGGTCCTCGGACCCGGAGACTCTAGGCTGGAGCCACGCTCACACAAACATGCCAGCCATGGATGCAAGCGACTCATAGAATGTACAGTTTCTAGCAGCCACATTTTAAAGAAAGAGAAATAAACAGGTACATTTAATTGGATAGTATATTTTGTTCAACCCAAGATGTCGAAAATATGTTGCAGCCAATATAAAAGTGGAAATTTTATGATCATGTAAAATTTATTACATTCCTTCTTCATGCTAAATCCTCAAAATCCAGCTTTGCTCTTCCAGCACATTTCCATTCAGACCCGTCCTGTTTCAGGTGTGGCCGGTGGGTGGGAGCCAGACAGAGCAGGGGTAAGTGGTGGAAAGCTAGGTTGGACAGAGGTTGAGGTTAGATCACCGGCAGCCTTAAAGGAGGTGCTTTTTGTACTTCCCTTTATGGACAATGAGAAGCCACTGGAGTTCTGTTTGGGTGCTTCAGGCCAATGTTTTAAAAGCCCCTTATTGTATCTAATGTTGCCCCCCCACACACACACACTTTAAATCCATTTACTCTTGGACTGTTTTGATTGTATATGGAGAACAGCTGAGCAGGAGCTTCTAGAGGTTTCCAAACAGTTTCCTTTTGAGTGCTGGGGGTCCGGTAGGGACCCCAGGGGAATGGTGGGTGGTGGAGCAGAGCCTGGGTCCCAGCTGGCATTGGCTTCCCATGTCACGGGTGTGCGAAAGATTTTATTTATAGAAAGAGCTCTACTGTTTTCTGTTAGCGTTTTTACTGTTTGAAAACACCGTTTTATGATATAATCCTCCAGAATATATAAAATAGCCTCTTCCATGTTGGTCGTTCAGATGCTTGGTGAGTTTCCCATTTTCTGCTATGTCGTTTATGGATTCTTTATTCTCTTTAGATCTCTTCATTCTGGGTGGCCCCATATAAACTGGGTACCAAGTAGGTCACATTGTGCTAAAAGAGGCCTTTAAAATATAATCATATATAATGCCTTAAAACCCTAAAGTTTTTACCATGTAGCTTCACAAATCTCATGTTTATGAATAACTCTGAATCTGATCATATAATTATAAGCTTTTAAAGTAACTGTTAAACTCCGTTTTTTATTAAAGAAGTCTGGACAGTCATCTTTGGTAGAAGCAAAGAGGAAATGGACTCCACAGAGAGAAATGACTCCGATAACTTCCAACCTCACTGACGGAGCGTCCCCACTCCCTTCCCCAGACCTATTTGTAAGGCGATCTCTTAGCGAAAGGCAAAAGTCTTTCCATTTTCACGACTTACGTGGAATAAAGAACAA
>JAQQSQ010002704.1:0-10413 GCA_028627145.1 Eidolon dupreanum | reverse complement strand
GCTATTAACACGAGAGCAAACTGCGAGGGTTTTAGGACGGAAATTACCTTGTTTTTACTGCTGGTCATAAAGGCCCAGTGACTGAACAGAGAGACTCAACCCTGCCGTGGATGCCTGTCTTCCCCAGGCAGCCAGCTTGGGGGGCTCCTGAAGGGGCAGTCCTGGCCCCGTGAACCCTCTGGCCTCCCAGCGGGGCTGTGCAGCCCGCAGGACCTGGGCTGGATTCTGGCACCTGCACTCGCCGGCTGAGTGACTCAGGCCAGCCTCCTCGTCTATCAAAGTGGGGAACGACGCTGCTTTGTCCTGCGGGTTCCGCGAGGCCAGGGCCGGGGTGCGCCTGGCCTTTCGCAGGTTCCCCGAGGGCCCTCAGCCTCTGGCGGAGTTGACTGCGGATTCGGACTCACTCGCTGTGGACACGGGGCACCATCTCCTCCCTGCCCTCACTCTCCATCGCTCTGTTCCCCAGTGCGGGGAGTTTTGGCTAAAGTGTCCGTCCTGCTTGGAGCACAAGCTGGACACGCTCCTCCACGAGCTCTTGTGACAGAGGAGAGCACCGACACGCTGGCCCAGCTGCCCCCCCGCCCCCCCGCCCCCGGGCTTAGGCCATCTCCAGTGTTCTGCACCTTTGCCCAGAAATATTCTTTGTGGAATGCCCAGCCCCATCCGTTCTTGAAAAATCTTCCTTGTCTTTTTTTTAAAATTGAAATAATTCACACACTATAAAACCCACCTTTAAGCGTACACAATTCAGTAGTTTTTAACATTTAAATGTTAAAATAAAAAATTAAATATTTTAAATATTTACAAGGCTGTACAGCCATCTCCACCACGATTTTCACTGTCCCCCCGAGAAAACCTGTGCCCCCTCCGCAGCCACCAGCTGTACTTCACTGCCCCTCCCTAGCCCCTGGCAAGCACCAGTCCGCCTTGTCTCTGTGGCCCTGCCTATTCCGGCTGCTCCATACAAATGGGACCACACAGTAGGTGGCCTTGGTACCTGGCTCCATCCACATGGTGCTTCCAAGATTCGTCCTTGTAGCGTGTGTGGTCCTTACTCCTGTGTCTGAGTAATATTCCGCTGTAGGACGTACCACTTTCTGTTTATCCGTTTTCATTTGGCGGCTACTTGGTTTGTTTTCACTTTTTGGTTATTATGAACAATGCTGCCAGGAGCATGCGCGTACGCATTGTGAGCGGACACGTGTTGTCATTTCTCTCGGGTCCACACCTAGGGGTGGAACGGCTCGGTCATACGGTAACTCAAGGTTTAACTTTTTGAGGAACTGTCAGAGTATTTTCCAAAGTGACTGTGCCATGTAGGTCTCACTGGTGGCATGTGAGCGCTCTGATGTCCCCACACCCACACCTGCCACTGTCCTTCTTTGTGATGGCCGTCCTGGGGGGGTGTGGGACAGTATCTCACTGTGGGTCTGATTTGCATCTCCTGAGGAAGTAACGATGCTTGACGTGTTTCTGTGTACTCACTAGCTATCTGTATATCTTCTTCAGGGAAACACTGATTCGCACTCACTGCACATTTTAAAATTGAGTTATTTGTCTTCTGCTGAGTAGTACACGTTCCTTATATATTATGGATGCTAGACTCTTACTAGATATACGGTTTTCAAGTATTTTTGTTCATTCTGCGCCTTTTTACTTTCTTGATATTGTCCTTTAAAGCACGACATTTTAAAATTTTGATGAAGTATAATTTATCTAGGTCTTCTGTTGCTTGTGCTTTAGGTATCCATGATGTACCTGTTTTCTTCTAAAAGTTTTACAGTTTGTGTTTACGCTCGGTTCTTGGACTCTCTTGGAGTTGATTTTTGTATGTGACACGAGGGAGAGGTCCGACTGCCTTTCACACGTGCACACCCCGCTGTCCCAGCACCGCTTGCTGAAACGACGGTTCTTTCCTCACTGAGCTGTCTTAGCATCGCTGTTGAAAATCAATTCATCGCAGACGTACGGGCTTATTTACTTCAGGGTTCTCATCTATTCCACGGATCTATATGGCTATTCTCATGCCAATATCACGCAATCTTGAATTATTGTAGTTTTGCAGTAAGTTTTGAAATCGGGATGTATGAGTCCTCCAATTTTGCTGTTCTTTTTCAAGACTGTTTTGCCTGTCTGAGGGGGTCTCCTGAATTTCCATATAAAGCGTAGAATCGGCTTGTCCAGTTCTGCAAAAAAAAAAAAAACCAAAAAACAAAAACAAAACACGTTTGTGATTCTGACGGGTCGTGTTGACTCTACACAGCGATGTGGGAAGGTCTGCTATCTCGACAACATTCAGGCTCCCAATCCGTGAACACAGATGTCTTCCCAATAACTTAGGTCTTCTTCGATTTCTTTCAGTGATGCTTCGTAGTCTTCAATATATAGGTTAAACTTATTCCTAAGCATATTTTTCTTTCTGATGCCGCTGCAATTGAAATTGTGTCCTTAATTTTATTTTGAATTGTCCACTGTTAGTGTGCAGGAGTACAACTGAGTTTTATAGATTGATCCCGTGTCCTTCCGTCTTGATGAACTCATTTTATTCGCTCTGATCGTTGACTGTGGATCCCTTCAGATTTTCTGTACGCAAAAGCACATCATCTGCAAATATCGTTTTACCTCTTCCTTTCTAATCTAGACGCCTTTGCTTTCTTTTTCTCGCCTAATTTCTTGGTTTGAACTGATGTTGAATGCACGTGGTGACAGTGACTCCCCTTGACTTGTTTCTGATCTTACGGGAGATGCTTTCAGTGCTTTGCCATGAAGGATGGTGGCAGCTCTGGGTTTTCACAGATGGCCTTGATCAGGCTGAGGAAGTTCCCTCCTAGTCCCAGTTTGCTGAGAGTTTGTATCAGGAAAGGATACTGAAATGTGTCAAATGCATTTTCTGCATCTCTTTGAGATGATCATGTAGCTCTGTCGTTCGTTCTATTAGTGTGTTGTATGGCATTGACTGATTTTTGTGTATCGAACCGACCTTGCATTCCTGGGGGAAACGACACTGGATCAGAGTGTGTCATCGTCTTGCACTGTGGCCAGATGCTGAGATACGCTCTGTGGGTGGCAGCCCTTGCTGGGATGGTACGCCGGAGACGTCAGGCCACGCTAGTCCGGTAAAAAACGAGGACGCGCACCTTGGTCTCAAAAAATGAAAAATAAAGTTCAGGGGCCTGAGCTCAGACAGGGAGGGGGACTCCGGGCAGGGTTGTGGACATCTGTTTATACTGTTCGCTGGAGACCCGTGCTCCCCAAACTTTAATGTGATATGAATCACCAGAGAATTCTAATACATTGCTGGGCCCCACCCCAGGGATCCTGCTTGGGTGGGCTTGGGGTGAGGCCTCAGAATGTGCATTTCTAGGTGATGCTGAAATAAACCCCTCTACAGACACAAAGCAAAATAAATACGGACCGCAGCTCCTACTTAGCAGACTCTCTCCAGCACCCAAAGGACTGTTTCTCTCTCACCGCCAGCAGGAAAGACCAGGGACAAAGCTGATCGAGTTTCCCAGGTAAAAAGAACCCCAGGAAACGTCATGAATATTGTTTCCTTTTAGTATTAAATCTACATGATCCAGTGGGTGGACATAACGGCTCGTCTCACCTTACAAAAGGAAACGTCCCAGTTGTTAAACAATTAAAGTTGCAGAAGATGCTGGCCACGCGCCTGCAGTGGAAACCCTCCGGCCCGCTCCGCGTTTCATCGCAGGGAACACACGCGACCGTCAGGCTGTCTGAAGCAGGAGCTGAGCGTTTTCGGCAGTCAGCGGGGTCGGGGACATGCACAGAGGGAGGCTCGGGTGGGAGGATGTGGTCACGGGAAGGGCTGGGGTTCGAGCCTCCGGCCCACGCTGGCCGAGCCGGGTATTCAGAGGTCTCGGCGCTATTTTCCATGGAAGCTCGTAGGATTGGCATCAACCACTGAGAATTAAGACTTGGGAATCATGACTGTGTGACTTAAAAGGTCAGATTTGCCTCATGAATGCAAACTAAATGAATGATGCTTTATTCCTCTTCTTTAAGATACCGTGAGTGAGGTTACCGCATTTTATAAGTGGAAAGATAATGTAGTTATGCTATTATACATAGTATGTATACATAGATGTCCATAGAAGTGTGTGTGTGTGTGTACACACAGAGACACCAGGGCTAACGAGGTATGAGCTGGGGCCAAGGGGAGCAGAGGACCGGGACGCTGCTACCCACGACAGGATGTCCAGTTGCTGCGTCTGACCGTTGGAAGCGGCCACGCGATGCCGAGTGGGATGAGGGTCAGGGAAGGACCAGGCTGGCTTTCAGGAGTCAGGTCCTGGGTTCGGGCGACCCACCCTACAGTCCCGTGGGACCCTGGACAAGTGACCGAAGGACCTTAACTTCACAGTCTTCACCCCTAGAAAGCGGGGCTCGTCCCAGGTCGGACAGGAAAGGCACAGACGGGGAACCCCGCACGCAGGCCGGCTTCTCTGTCTCCTTCGTTACTGGGAAGAAGAAAGCGACCGGGTCCTCAGAGGAGAGTTTCTGGTGCAGAACGGTCAAAACGGCACTGAAAGGCGGGACCTCTGCAAGCGCCCTGCTGTCGGGGGGACCGACGCCGCGCGGCCGGGCGGAGCGTGCACGCGCCCGCGTGCAGGGCGCCCCCCGAGCGCGAGCAGGCTCGTGCACCACGCTCCCCTCGCAGACGCTCGCGAACGGACGGAGGCTCGCACGCGGCCGGGGCACCGGGAGCCAGCTGATGCCCGCCGATCACCTGCGCTTCCGTTACCAGATAATAAAACATTCTTAAAAATGGAAAAAAAAAAACAACCAAAAAAAAAACTCCTTAATCGTCTCCGTGGCTCCATTTCAGAGAGTAAACGCGAGGGGTTCTCAGCCCGTGACAGCCCCCCGGTCACAGAGCTGGCTCCCAGCCACTCACGTCTGGTCTCCTGCAAGATCAAACGAGCCGCCGGGCCCTGTGCGGCCACAATGAGCCGAGACCCGGTCGGTCCATCCGGCTCCGAGGCAAAGGGCAGGGGCCGTGATCCTTTCAAAAGCACCCCGTTTTGCTCACCGTTATGGAGACCCTTCTGAAATTCGCCTTTCTCGTAGCTGGAGCGCGCCCACCCCCAGAGCTGCACCGCAGCGCGCGGGCCCCCACCGAGCCCCCGGCCGCCGGGATCCTCACTTGTGCATCTCCCTAACTGCACAAACTGGACCCCTCACCTGTGCATCTGCCTCACTGCCTGAGTGTTTACGGTGGAACGTTCCTGATCTGCGTGCAGAGCCCCGCTGGACGCGCGCGTTGTTCGGCGACGTGCTAACGGGGGCCGCCCAACCCAGTCCAGAGTGGTCGCTGGGCGCGTCAGGGTGCTTGGAGGGATCCCGGGCTGGCCCGCCACGGGAAGCTGCCAGAACACCTTGAGGGAAACCCGAGGTCCCCACGCAGCTGTTGCATTTGCTGAGCTGTGGGGGTCTAAACTTCGTCGGCAGGAAATGTCACCGCGGCGCGCAGACCGTGTGCCCGCAAACCCCCGGCTCCTTGGAGTCTGCCGCCGGCGCCCCTTGCTCAGGACACTGTCCCTGCCCGGCCAGGAGGCCAGGAGGCTGGGCCGCTCTGCGGGCGAGGGCCAAGGCAGGGCCGCTGACAGGCGCGCCGCGATGACAGAAATTCACTCTGAGTTGCAATTAGTGGCACTGTCATTTTCGGGGGCTCCTGCCAATTAATTAAGCCTGTCAAACAGGAAAACCGCAGCGCTCACATGATAATTTATATTGGAAGAGACGAGCCTCACGGAGCAGCACAGCGGCGTCCTCCACAAACGGAATTCTCCCTCGGAGCCCCGAAATAAATACGGGGAAACAATAAAACAAAACAACGGAACGCGCGTGTGGGGGGCGGGCCCGCCCAGGGAAGAAGAAAGTTACGCTGTCCTTGTGTGTGCCGGTCGCAGGCACAGAAGACAGACAGGCTGATTAAAACCCCCAGCGAGCCCCCCGCTCCCCGAACCCTCTGAGCCTGTCCGGGATGACAGAATCAGAGGAGTTTATTCGTACCATTAAGCCCCAGAGAACTTAATTGAAAGAGGAGCACAGCCCGGACCTTGACACGCGGGAGGTCACGGTAATTGCTGCTGGACACATTTAACATTAAGATAATCAGGCCATTAATTACCCTTTGGATCATTAAATCAGCCAGTTGCAAAATGAAATTTCTGCCTCTATTACTCACTTGAGAGACCACAGGGGTGGCCTTTAATTTATCAGTGAGCTTGAGCTACAAAGGCTGGGGCCGGGGAAGGGCAGGCGGGGAGGGGGGCCCGCGGTGGTGGCGCGGGGGCAGGGCGTCCGTCGGCCGTGCTCGGCGATCGTGGCAAATTAACTAGGTAAGATAACCTCCGCTTCCAAAGGCAGAAGCTGGGGGTATGTAAATAGATGAGTGCAGACAGGGAGATCAGAGTCTGCACGCCACTTAGCAGGATAATAAAGGAAATCATCCTTGATTATCAGTGCTAATTTGGACACTGCCGGTAGCTTGTTATGCGTGTTCTGAGTAGCATTTAATTAATTCAATTGCTTGTTAATGAGGGAAGTGACATGTGGGGAGCAGATGCCACCCAACTGCAGATGGGTTCTGGTCATCACTGTAAAGTCCTTTTTTTATTTTTTTCCCCCTATTTCTCCCCCTGCCCATTTTCTTTTCTTTTCTTTCTTTCTTTCTTTTTTTTTTTTAAAGAAAGAAAATAGGAAAAGGTTTCAAGCATGGAGGAACACTCAAAAGAGACAAAACATTGACCTCGGCGGGCCAAGAACTGTTGAAAAATAATAAGATGAGACAATCCCGGGGCTGTGGGCACTGGTGTCCCCGAGGCCCCATTTGCAACAGGACATCTCCATGCGAGAAATTTGAGCCCGAGATTACTATATTGTGATCTTATGATCAAACCTAACGAGACAAAGACGTGGCCAAGTGGTACTGCTTTTAATATCTCAGAGTTAGCGGTGGGGATCCAATTATTTTCAGTTTGGATACATTTTCCCTTTATCAATATCTCCATGTGCATAAATAAGATGAAAGCGGCGTTCCGGAATCAAAAAGCAGCGGACCCCGGGTCACTGGGCGGGCCCGCTCCGGCGACAAGTGCGTGGCCACTCTCTCCCACGCAGACTCCTGACGTCCAGCTCCGAGTCTTCCTCCCGAAGTGCTGTCTTTTTATAAGTTGAGACAAGAGGGGAGTTGAGGTGCGCAGGTGAACTGGCGAATAATGAAAAAAAAAAAAAAGAGAGCGAGAAGGGATGCTAATCCAGGGAAAGCAGCGAACGCGGAACCAGCCGCCTCCAGGCGGAACGGGAGAACGGGAGGAGGATGCGACGTCGTCGGGGCTCGCGACCCCTCTCATGGCTCTCCGTGGACGTGAGAATAGCGTTCTCCCCCTCTGGCTCCTACACCACCACGGAACCAGCTCCCGCATGGGCAGGCGACAGCGGCCAGTCCCCGCAGACCTGCACGGCCGGGCGCCCCGACGCCGAGACTCAAAGCTGGGAGACGAAGGGAGGGGAGCTGCCGAGGGGCACGTGGCACCCGAGGGCTCTGCTCAGTCCTGGCAGGAAGTGACCCCCATGGCAGGCGATCCTGAAGGCTTCCGAGTGGACGGGGGATAAGGCCGGCCACCGGCATGCAGACGCCGGCCCCTGGGGTGCCACTGTGTGGCCGACGGTGGGGCGTGCAAGCAAGCCGGTTTGCTGACGTGGCTCAGCTGTGTACTGCGCTTGCCAAAGTCTCAACCTCGCTGAGATGCACGAGGGATCCCCAGGTGGCGAGAGCACCTGACAAGTGGACTCTGAGCTGTGGTGTGTTCGCTCGTTCACGCGTCCACTCAATAAATGGCACGTGACTGTTTGACTCTCTCCACCTCTGAGCTTATTATTCTTTCATTTGGAAGGGTCACTGAGGAGCTTGGTGACGTCTCTCTAAGGTCACAACCTGTGTCCTTACGGTGGACACAGAGCCCTGCCTGGTGGCCCCAGGCCCACGTGTGTACAATGACAAACTATACGGTGCCATGCACAGACTCACAGGCTGAGTGTCCTGAAGTCCTGGCCTTAGAGACCACAAAGTGTCCCCCTAAACCCCAAAAACCTAGTTAGCTCTGTCCCGTTACGACCTTACGTCAGCATCCCCGTTTAAAAATCAATATTTTAAGTGTGAGCTTAAATGGTATCAATAGCAATTAGAGAGGGGCATCTGACTCCAGCCCAGATGCAGTTAATTGTTACAGCATCGATCTCCTGCCCACGTTCCCCTCTCCAAATTAAACCGCCGTTACGGAGGGGGATGAAGGCCACCCTCTCCCCTCCTGCGACAATAAATTTAATATCGAATGCACTGGAAAAAATAGCAGTTGTTGCAGAATCCATCCGAAAAGATTTTTTTCTTCTTCTTGGGAGTAATTAAAAGATGCTTTTCCTGACTAACGATCGCCGGGTTAGGAATGGAAGTCGATACGCGGGCCGACGTCGGCTTCGACGGATCACAGCGCTGTCCGAGGTCTGAGCGGCGGCTCTCGGGGCGGCTGAGCGTCCTGCAACCAGCTCCGAGCCGGCCGAGGTCGCCCTCGTCGGGGAGTGGGGATGGCAGCAGCCGGCCACCAGCTGGTCGGAGGCGCCTGTCTTCCTACCGCACCCACGGGTCTGGGTGACTCCGATGCGGGGTGGCTTTGGGGGGTCGACCCGTTGTTCCTTTGGAGAAGAATCTGCTTTATTCCGCATTCCCATGATCCTGAATCAATCAATCTGTGTGTGTGTGTGTGTGTGTGTGTGTGTGTGTGTTTGGGGGGTGGAACATCACATTTCTAATTATATTCCACTGTCAGAATGAATCTTCTGAAAAAGATGGAATGGACTGAAGCTTCTCAGGAAAACAGCTGGGCCCTTTTTCAAAGAATTAGACTGCATATATTGCACTTGGCTCTTTCTTGGATAGAGATAAAAATTTATTGAAATATTTCTTCTTAGTATCACCTTAGGGCCACATTAAAAGAACCCTCCAGCTGTTTCTGCTAGTAATCACAGGTTCGGCGGAGAGACGCCGAGGGGTGGGTGGCTGGGGGTCTTTCCTTCCTGTCTCAGGGAGGCAGGATCCTGACCAGGTATCGAGTCTCACATCCCAGGCTGAAGCCAAAATTCTGGCCCAAATCGTGAGCTTTTCATTTCTGTTTGAAGCCACCGCAGGAGGTAGCGAAGGGGGTGGGTGTGTGAGCTACTGCGCTGTTATACTGCGATGTAGTAACAGCTACGGTATTACTGGTTTTCGTTTCTACAGTGTATCTAAGGCTCGCCAGCACGGGCTCCACTGGGACCACGGGCCTCCGTGGCCTCCTCGTCTTGTCTCCATCCCTTCCCCTGCCGCCGCTGGCTGCCCTTAGTGCTCTCGGGAACAGACGGAGCGAACCTGAGCCCAGCACCAGCCCCGACGGCTCACTCTCCCTCCACCGCCAGTTGCTGCTGCTCCACCCACCCCCGGCTCGAAGGCTCCCCCTGGCCTTGGCTCTGCCCCCCATCCGCGTTTCCCACTTACCCGAGGGTCCGGCCCCCCGGGTGACCGCCTCGAGATCTCCAGACTCTCCCCCGAGGCGTCCCTCTCCTATCTGTGCCGAGGCCACCCCCACCCTGCAGGGCACACCCCCTATGCCGTTAGGCCTGGAAATCACCCCATATTTTACAGCTCAGATGTCGCTTCTCCAGTAAAACGTCCCTGGAGCTTGGCGGCTGCACGCACCCCCCCATTCTGCGGCTCCCGCCCAGCCCCGGCACCCCGGGGTGGCCCTGGGGACGGCCGCCACGCGCTGCAGAACCACAACCGATGTTTACCGCTTCTTTCCTACGAGACGGCGCTCAGTAAATATGTGTTGTTTAATTAAAAACAAAACAAAACAAAAAACAACTCCTCCCTGGGAGAATTATAAAAGGCAAAAAAAAAAAAAAAAAAGAAGCATTCGACTCTCATATGTGTTTCTTTCTCAGACACGGACAGATTTCAGGGATCCCAAAGTCACCCTGGAGACACCAGGTGACCTGCCCCCACCCCCACCACCTTCGAGAGGAAAAGCAGCCCATGGCGCCTCAGGGAAGGACACGTGACCAAAGGACAGGGAGGGCTTAACGGCGGCCGCTCCGCTCGTGAGAGAGGAAGACCCCGAAACGTCTCTGAAACACACAGGCGCGCGGTGCACGGCTCTAGATGGGACAGAACGGGACACACGCACGCGCCTGGCCGCCACGTGGGAACACAACCGCACACACCTGTGCGCACGGCCGTCGCTCGTGACTGCGATGACGTTAACGCAGTCACCAGTAAAACACCCACATCCTTCGGAAAGAAAACCAGTAAAACGCACCTGAGCCATCAAAAAGAAATTAGCCCACATCTTTGTT
>JAQQSQ010002703.1:0-10413 GCA_028627145.1 Eidolon dupreanum | reverse complement strand
GCCCTCCCACTAGAGAGCAGCCTGTGAAGGGTAAAGAATAGGGTAATGAAAAAGCTTCAAACAGGAGTTAATAGGCTACTGGTAATTTCAGAGGACCGGTGACAACAGGTCACCCCTTCAAGAAGCAAATGCCAAAGGCACAGGTTATGACCAGCAGTGAGACAACTGCTTAGAGTCCATGTTCCCTTCTGATCACGTTGTGCCTTTGCCCTTGCCTGTTAATTGGACCTATGTTAACTATATAAATACTGAATGCAGACCTGTGCAAAGTGGCCGTGAGCATGGTGCCCTTTTCCAGTACCAGGCCCTGATGGTGTCCAAGCTCACCCAGTCAAAGAAATGTCCTTCCCTGCAATCCAAATACTAACATCAGAGGGACGGGAAGGGTGAGATGGTTCTTAGCAGCTCCACAAGGAACCAGTACAGTTTTACGTGATCACCAGTATGATGAGGCTGCCCAGAAGCTGCCAGAGTCAGCGCTGCATTCATTATAGCCCTCAATCAAGAACAACCTGATTATAGGTGGAAAGGGGAAAGGGATTACAAAGTACAAATTGTCAGTTATAAAAATAGTCACAGGATGTAAAGTACAGCATAGGGAATATAGTCAATGATATTGTAATAACTATGTATGGTGTCGGGTGGGTAGTAGACTTATCGGGGTGATCACTTCACAAGTTATATAAATGTCTAATCACTATGTTATACACCTGAACTAATATAATATTGAACGTCAACTATAATTGAAAACAATTTTTTAAAAAGAAAAAAAAAGGAAAAATCTAAAAGAACAACCTGACGAGCTCTGATTTCAGTACCTCCCTAAATTATAAAAGACTCAAAATCCAGTTTGATGGGGGGAGGTTGGGGCGGGGTGGGGGGCAGGAAGGGACTAAAAATGTTTAGCTGATGCAGGTATCCAAAAAGTATGGAAAAAGCAGACATCATCAGCTAAGAAGCCAAACTGGGACCAATGGCTTAATGGCATGTTTAACAGATGTAGAGAAACTTTTAATGTACTTCTTTGTAGCCAGCACTGTTGGTACCTGCCCATGTTCCTTTGATATTCATTCTTCCCAGACTCCCTACTGCACATCCTACCTATAATGCCCCTTTTGAAGGAGAACTTCTTCAAGGACAGGCTGGAGGCTAAATATCCCATTTTCCTAACTTTCGGGGAGACAACTCCGAGTGATGGTCACCTCGTCTCTTACAGATCCACCAGCATGGAGCCCTGTGCCCACAGCAGTGATGCACTCACAAATGTTGCCTGCTGGCTTCCTTCCCAGTCTCCCAGCTCAGTTCCCTAGTACCCCCCTGCTGCTTCCTGGAATCAGTTCCCTAACAAACTTCCACTCCATGCTTGTCTCAGATCTGCTTCTGGGGACCAACTTAAGACACTCACCAAAGAGGAGATGGCGTAGTAGTTTTTTATTGCTGTATAATAAGTTGCCACAAACTCAGTGACTTAAAACATCACAGTCATCTAACAGTTTTCGCAGTCAAGAGTCTGGCATGGTAGGTCCTCTGCTCAGGGCTTCACAAGGTCAGTCATCCCAAGCTGCTCCATCTGGAGCACAGGGCCCTCTTCCATGTTCCTCAAGCAGTTGGTAGAATCCAACTTCCCACAGTTGTAGGTCTGCGGTCCCTGTTTGCTTGCTGGCTGTTGATCAGAGGCTGTCCTCTACTCCTAGAGGCTGCCTATCATTCTCTGCTACATGGCCCACTCCAGGAGTGTATCTCTACTGCTTCTAAACTCTCATGTTCTCTTCTGCCACCAGATGGAACTTATGTGATTTGAGAAGGTCCACCTTGAAAATCTCTCTGTTTTAAGGTCAATTTGGGAGCTTAATTACATTAGCGGAATCCCTTTACAGCAGTACCTACATTAGTGTTTGCTTGAACAACTGGGAAAAGATGTGTGCACACCAGGACCAAGTGAATCTTGGGGCTGTCTTAGAATTCTGCCTATCACTAATAGGCAGTTTGGAGAGCAGAAAGAACGTAGTCTTTGGAACATCTTATTCCAACATGTGAATCTACTTACTAGTTGTATGGCCTTGGGTGAGCATTTTAATTTCTCTGAGCCTTAGTTTCTTTTTCTAGAAAATGGTGATCATCACACTTATTTCAGCAGGTTATTGTGAGAATTAAATAAAATAACCTATGTAAACTACTTGTCACATGATGATGCAACTATTGATGCTGCAGAAAGCATTCTATTAAGGAAGATGTTTAAGAATAGGCTATATGACCTCTAGTTAAGAACTCTGCAAGGGAGGACCAAGATAGATGAATTTGGGAATATTTTTTAATTTTAGAATATATGATTTTCAGGTAGTTTTGACCACGTAAGTCTAGGGCAGTGTGTGAATACTTTTGGAAGAGCTAATATACTTAGTCATCACAGTAAGGCCTTAATTGATTAGTATTAAATTATTGGTACAGATTTTCATGAGGGGGTGGAGACTATGTGCTCAGATTGTGGGAAGAGTAGCAAGAAGTGGGGAAAAGAATCAATAAGAAAACTTAACCACCCTTACAGTTTCACTAAGGATTAATTGCAATTCCATAAGTTAAATTTGCAACTGAAGGTAGCTACAATGGAAATTTCCATCTCTCAGCTCTCAAGAACAATCTAAGATTTCCTGAGGCAGCCCTGCAGGGCAGAGGTCCATTTCTAACTTACATCTTACATGTGCTTTCCGGTTTCGTTGTCCTGTTTTTTCATCACTTTCTTTTAGCCCAGATCTAATACCGGACAGCCAGTTCTGATGCTGGCATTAATCTCTGGTCAGATTGGACAGCTCATTCGTTGAATCAGCTCCTGGTCTTGCTGGAGCTCTGTTCTCCCTTACTCTTTGTTCACCCAGCCTATGCTCTCCCAACTATGGAAAGCCTCAACCTCTGCCCTATTTTTAGTTTCATTTCTCCAATGTCAGTATTGGCATTTCTCATTAATTACATTTTCCTTATCAATTACAAAATTATCTAACCTTAAAAGTCATTTGTGAATCAACACAGTATGAAAGTATTCCATGAGCTAACAAAAATTTTACTTTGAAACACCAAGTACATAGAAATTTATGGTTGTATATTACTTCTTTATCCTATAATTCTCCTGAAGGCCTACCTCTCCACTCTTCCCCCAGCAAACATACAGCAACAAACCTGTCCTTGGCCAGGGCGCCCCCTGCTGACCAGTGAGGGGAAATGACTGATCCAAGACCTCACCACCTTGATTTTCTCCAAGGTAACTAACTGCACACAACCTGCTCCTACCTTTCCTCTTTCAACATTCACAGCTCTGTTAAACCTCTCTCAGATGATGCCTTTTCAACATATTTGTCTCCGTATTCTTTAACTTTCTTCTAGTTATCAAAAAATTCTAATTATTTCTTTGTATCCAGAAAATGATACTAATCGCGAGTGATGGATGAAGCCAGTTTAACAGTATGGTAGGTTCAAGGTTCTCTTATTTTTGGAGGCACTCCCCCCCCCACATCATATCAAAAATATTTACATTTCTATTTTGTAAAATTTTTACATTAATTATAATTTATATGTTATGATCTAAAAGTTAAGTTTCATTTGACTAATTGATGTGATATGTCCTGTAGACATATAATAAAACATTTATTAATTTTACCACTGCAGTTTTCTTTTCATATCATGGAATTGTCATCCCTTCTTCCCCACAGTCTCATCTTAAATATCTTCTCAGGTCTTGACAACTAGTAAGTGCTGTTTAGACTGCCTAATGGTAAAACTGGCCTTGCTAATGAGATTAAAATGGTGGCAGTAATAAATATTCTTTTTACTTAAGAGAAACAAGAGAATATTGGCAACATGTTACACAAGCATCAGACTATGAGCATTCAACAAAATTTGGTATAATATAATAAATTTAACACAATCATTCTACCACATTTGATATGATGCCTATTACTATTTTTGTACTACATGACAATAATGTATAAATAATAACTGATAATAAATAAGTAGTAGTAATTTTTACAGACAAATCAAGGACTTCTGGGATTTAGTTGGAAAACAAAGGAGGAAACCATGAACAAGAAATAATTTGGGAGTTATTCTGAGGACTCCCGGCTATGCAACTGAAGAGGCCCTGGGACACTGGATTTTTCCATAGCTAAAAATAAATAAATAAATAAATAAATAAATAAATAAATAAGGCACTTCATATTTTGAGTGTATTTTGCTCCGAGGTATTTTATGAGTCTGATGGTGGTTGGTTGTTGCTCCTAATACAAAGACTTTTCCTGAGGAAGCTGTGCAGACCATGCTGGTGGTAGGAAGATGGGAGGGGGAAAGTTTTCTGTATTACAGGCTAAAACATTGGCAGTTTGGAATGGGTAGAGATTAAGACCTGGAACCTTTTCCAGGAGAGCAGAGCTGGGTGAAGGGTGGTGACAGAAGAGGGGAGGGCTGTAACAGCTGGGCCAGGCATCTTGGGTGGCAGCCCTCCCCACTCTCCCCCTTTGCACCAATTTGCTATAAGCCTCTCCCAGCACACTTTCAGTAAAAGGTAGAATTATTTGGCTCTGCACAGCCTAACTCGCTTTCTCACCATGGAGAGGAAAATGTTGACGTTAACCTTTCCATAACTGCTATTTGCCTTGAAAGTGAAACAGAACAAAACTTGAGCTCTGGAGCTTTGGAGAAAATGACCAGTACCATTGAAGTCTGTATGGTCGGCCCCACCCAAGTTCTTTGGCAACTCAGATTTTGTAGTGAAAAAAACCTGTATTCACAAAATAGGTGGCGAGGGAGTCAGAATGTTGGAAAGTGATGGGAACAGGCTCTCTTGGATTCCGGGAGTCCTTTAGAAGCTGGCCAGGCCTTGGGGGTGATCAGGCTCAGAATCGTCCTCAAGGCATGGGGACCACCATTGACTTGTGGACCCTCAGGGTTTAGCTGAGAGAAAGAGCATTCAAATGATGCCTCAGCTCACAGCTTGAGTTGTGCTGCTTGTTTGTTTCCACATCTTTCCTTGCTGTGGAAAATATATGGACTCGGGGTCAGGATTATAATATGAAGGTGTGTACATAATGTTATGCCCAAAAAGGAGGGAGCATCACAGGAAAAGTGACATTAGAGTTGAGCCCCAATTTATAGAGAAGAGCTCCTATAGGATGAGGGAAGGAAGGGAGGAAAAAAGGGAGGGGGAAAGAAGGAAGGAAAGGAAGAAATAACAATACCAATTATCATAGCTAAAATTGATATAACATTTACTGTGGGCCCAGTGGTATTCTAAGCGTGTTCACATATTCATTTGATTTTTGTAACAACCCCAAGAGGTAGGTACTATTATTGTTTTTCCACTTTACAGATGAGGCAATTAAAGTACAGAAAGGTTAAGTAATTTATGATAGGTCACACAGCTAACAAACAGCAGAGTCAGAATTTACATCTACTCTGTCCCGGGCCTGTGTTCTTAACCACTCAGGTAATGTGGGGGTGGGATGAATGGGAGTGAAATTCATTCCAGTCATGTCAACAGCCTTGGTCATGTGAAACAGAGATTTTGCTCAGAAAATTTCGTATGGCCCAGATTATTGCTTCTTTCTTTATTTCTCTTCTTCCTCCCTCTCTTAATCCCTTCCTTCTCTCACCTTCCAGGAACTCTTCTCCATAAATCGGGGCTCAACTCTAATGTCATTTTTTTCTGAGCAGTTCAGAGGTTAATGTGAGATTGTCTGATTTAAATCATAGTATATGAAAATATAGTATTTTTCCATTCTTAATGTCAAAGGCAAAAATAATTGAACTTACATTATAAAGGAACAAGCAAACACACCTCAACAACCCATGAAAAGGAAAAAAAGGAAGACAACACATCAAACATGAATAGTGAAAAAAATTTATCTAGAGAAGAATGGAAAGACATGCTTGTGTTCTTGAGTATTTTCTAAATTTTCTATTTGTGTAATTGAAAATATGTATATATAAGTGTTCTTAGCATGATAAAATATATATGTATATATAATTTATGTGTATATTATACTCATACACATATATTTTCAATTTTGAAAATTCCAGATAATAAATATAATGTACTAGGACATGAAACTTCCAGAAGGTGGCTAAAAAACATTATTATATACTTATTATTAATATATTATATATTCATTATATATTATATATTTACTTCGAACTAATTTTGTTTGGTGCAAAAATGTAAAAGTTTTGGTGGAGATGACATTTTCAAAGTTAATTAAATTGGGGTTCAGACTGTTTATACTTTTGGCAGTGTTTTTAAGGAAGTACCTTAAATGCTTTAAGCAAAATTCTTCCATAAAGAGATGTTTTATTAAAAGCCTGAAAATGTGTGCTCGTAGTCAAATGATCAGGCACGGCTGTTTTAGACGAGTCTCATGAGAAAGAGAAATTGGGGTTCCACGTCCTCTAGGCCTTTTCTGAGGGTACAAACAAATAGGATGTGAGACTGTTCCAGAATAACAGACAATTTTATTGCTGGGATGGTTCTTGGGTTTTCCTTATTCTGCAGAGAAAACTGATGTCCTCAAAATTTCAGGACCCCCAACTAGATCTACTTCAACTAGATCACATCTGTCATTTTAGAGATAGCATCAATTAACAGTAATTATCACCATCGTTAACACCACATATTCAGAGGGCACTGTCAACTAGAACCCTCTCACTGAAGGCAGGAGAGGAGGAAGGGCAGGCAGAGAGAAGGGGAAGATGCCAAGTCTTTTTGTAAAAGGCGATGCTGAGCATTCTATGGGAAATTTATTCCCTTCTTCTCCAGTCTGAATTTTGTCATCATCACCACAAAGTGCCTTCAGGGTAAGGGGTGGCTCAAACACTGTTGGTGGCATCAGTTCCAAAGCAGGAAATGACATGTGGCAGGAGAATGTTGGCTCCCCTCCCCCATCACCCTGCCCAACAGAGCCAGAAGAGCTGTTCTCTTTTAGATACAAAGAGAAATAGGGAAAAGGAGACTAGGGGAAAATCCACCTTTCTCCTGAACCTCACCAAAAGCCCATTCCAGGGAAGGGCAGGATCAGTTGGCCCCATTTCCACCTATTGCTACCTGCATGGGTGCTGTGCAGAATAGCACTGCTGTGTGCTGGTCTAGTGCTTGGGATGCCCACATGGTGGTGGGGAACAGGAGCTCACAGCCCTAGATGAGTCACCTCAGGTTGGGCAAGCATTATTTAAAAATCTGCCTGTGCTGATTACATACATAGCAACAGACATCAGGGGCGGGTGTTGGGGGAGGGGCGGGCAAACAAGTAGGCAGGCTGCGGTGTACATCTGGTGGCAGGAGACGGCAGCCTTGGGAAGAACATTTGCTGTCAGTAATCTACAGAGCAAGCCGTCTTCAGGTTCCTGGGCCTGTTGTATAAATGCTGTCACTTACTGACTGACTGTACATATATCTACAGATCTAGTACACAGACACTGTCCCTTATCTTCACAATGTAATAAAAACACATTTCCATATTTCAGATATGGTAATAGAGGCTCAGAGAGGTTTGGTGATTTGCTTAATGACCCAACCAGGATGCAGCAGAGTTGACACACTCCACGAGGGTGACAATTTATTGCTGGGATGGTTCTTGGGTTCCACAGGTAGAAAAAAGCCCACATGTTTATAGAGTCCCCAATATCATCCTTTCTAAGTCTCACCCTTTGCTCCTTTTAGGCTCAAAGTTCCCACTGTGAATAAAACAACAAAGGCCAAAAGGCAATTATCTCCAGAAAATTGTTGTGAAACTGTGTAATCAGTAAAGTTACCTGGAGCAGGGCTATACTATGGAGAGGTTCTGGAAGACGCCAGCTGGCCATGAAAAGCCCAAGATGTGAAAGTTGGAGATCAGGGTGAAGAGCAGCTGGAGGCCCACCCGTGGGAACCTGGGAACAGCACCACTGAGATGGGTGGTACATGGTGCCCCAGACACATGAGGAGGGAGACACAGAGGAGGAGAAAGTCTAGGAAACCCATGCCACCCTGAGAGGAGGCCCCGCCTGCCCGGGGAACCCCTGAGGGACCAGCTTCCTAAAGCAGGGGTGATGAAGCCATGATTTGCCCACCCACCTCTGATATATGCCCACTATTAACATGACACATAGGCTTAGTATTTACACCAGCATCATCTTGGGTTTTATGAGGCATTTTTTCTCTGCAAGTTTGACCCGCTTCCATATAGAGCTTTTCATTTCCTACTCACAAAGCTTGCTGCGGGGTACCTATAATTATCATCATTTTATAGCTGGAGAAACTGGCCCCAGAGAGAAAAAAGAGGATGTGCTGGGAAACAAAAGCAGTCCCAGGTGCGTGCTCACCTAGCCTACTGTTAAGATCTTCTTGGAGACGAATTAAGGTTGAGTTTTATCTCACTCTGACCAAACCTTTAAAACTCACCTGGGCTTTCCCTTTGTAGAAGGAATCTAGGTGCCTTCACTTACTAGCTTTGTGGCTGGCTAGTTAGCTCTTTTGGCCTCCTTTCAAAGCTATGAAATTAGAATAGAAATGTTTGCTCTAGAACAGTGCTGTTCAATAGAAATACAATGTGAGCCACACAGGTAATTTAAAATTTTCAAGTAGTCATTACTAGTCTAGAAGTCATTCCAAAAGTTAACAGAATAAGTGAAATTAATAAGTGAAATTAATTTAAAAATATATCCAAAATCTTATTTTGTTATGTAATCAATGTACAAAATTAGTAATGAAATAATTTACATTCTTTTAACTTACTGAATCCATGGAATCCTCTGAGTATTTTACCCTTAAAGCACATCTTAATTCAGACAGACTACCCACATTCAAGTGTTCCATAGTCACATGTGGTTGGTGGCGTCTGAACTGGACTGTCCCGCTTGATAAGGTTGCTGCGACCTACAGGTGACATAATGTATGTAAGGCACATGTTCTTTGGCTGCTGCGTGTCTATTACATTCATATTCATACTCCCTCAACACACACGCACGCATAATTTTCCACATTTAAGTACTTTTACGAGGATCCAAGACCCAAAGCTGACATCAGACAAATCCAGCCCTGAGTCACTTTTCCTAGCTCCTCCCAAACCGACCATATCCTTTAAGCCTAGAAGCAAAAAACTGCCCACCCTGCTATCCTCGCTTTCCTTGAAGACAGCTGCCTGCCCGTCAGTTCTTAGCCGGAAACCCCCACTCCTCCCCACCTGCAGCCTTCCCGGTGTTCATATTCGCCACGAGTTCCCCCTCGAAATAGAAAGAGAACGAAGCCAAGAGGCCAGGACCCTGCCCAGGATGCAGGAAACCTTAGCAAACAGCGGTAGACTCCACTGTAAACCTCTCGCCCTCCCCGGGAGGTGAGGACTCTTTGGGGGCAGCCTTTCCCCCTGGTCCCAGAACCCAGGTCTTCAGGCCCTCTCGGGGATCCAGAATGAATGGGCTGAGGTGGGGATGCGGCATTCCTGAAGGACCCAGTGCAGGGTGTGGCGGCGCCCGTGGGTCGGAGGCAGCCGGATGCCGCGGCTGGGCGCCTTACGCAGACACAGCGGGCGCGGCTACTGGCCGGAGCACCCCCGCACCTCGCACCGCGCCCCAGCTCCCCCTTGTGGTGCCGCAGTCCTCAGCACGCCGCCCCCTTCAGCTCCGCCCACCATTACGTCACCGCGGGCTATGCGACTCTGTCGGTATAAAAGATGGAGCTGAGGGGCGGTGACAGGTCTCTGTGCTCGGAATCTGCAGGTCCTCTCTGTGCGCACAGTTCCGAGGGCCAGCACCTCCACCCGCTCTGCAGCCGGCACCATGCGCGAGATCGTGCACATCCAGGCGGGCCAGTGCGGCAACCAGATTGGCGCCAAGGTGGGCGCACTCCGGGGGAGGGGCCGGGAAAGGGTGGCGGGCCCCAAAGGTAAGGGCCCGGGCAGGGGGGCAGCGGGTCCCGAGGGCGCGAGCCGGGGCCAGCCAGGCCTGGGGTAAGAGGGGAGGAGGCGGTGGCAGCCGCCGCTAGCCTGCTCGCTCGCCCGCCCGCCGGGGTGGCGCATTCTCGGCGCGGCTCCCGGAGGGACCCGGGAAATCACAGAACCTGCCACGATATTTGCAGCGACGCAGCTGTATGTGCTTTTAATCAAGGCCCTTTGAAATTTCCTCGGAACCGGTCCTACTGCGGCATGTAGTTGACATTTATCTGGGTATACAAGTCTCTAAAATTTGGATAAAGACCGCGGTCATATTAATCCAGCGGCCTCATGTGGAATTTAATTTGGATATTTTTGTGTATAGTTTGAATGAAAAAAATGCAGTGTCATCGAGGTGACATGTTATAGAGGCTACTCCTTGGGTGACAAATATGAGGATGTTAGATAATTTTTCTGAGCATTATCTAGACAGGATAATATAAATGCCAGTCTGGCTTCCTGTCTGCCAGGC
>JAQQSQ010002702.1:0-10414 GCA_028627145.1 Eidolon dupreanum | reverse complement strand
CCCGCTGCTGTCATGGTATCCACGGGGTGGCCCCAGGGGGACCATCAGCGCAGAGCCGGGGGGCTGATCGCTATTAATTATGGAGAAAACAATTACGAAAACAGCCACAGTACAGCAGGGTACAATTCACACCGACATAATAAAGGCTGCCCCTAAAATCCACTTTCGACAGCCACATTTTTGCTTCACTTTCATTGTAAAGCACATTCTCCCTAATCCTTAACCTCAACATTATTAAAACTGCACCAGGAATCTATTTTAAAAATCTCACGGTGACATTTCAGCAGAAAAATGACCTTCCCGTTTTAAAGGTGCTGCAATCATTTGGCAGGATGCGACAATTATTTCCCTCCCCTGGTAAATCAACATTGCAGAAAACGCTTGCTTAACACCCTTTATTCGATTGTCATTTGTGAGTGGGCCAGCTCTTCCGATCACACGGAATGAAGGATAACTAAATTGCAAACAATTCTCCTGTCCATGCTTCTCTCGGGGGCATCTCTCGTCTCGAGCTTGTCTCACTTTCCTCTCCAAGGTGAAGTGCAGCCTCCCCGGGCTCGGAGCCGACAGTGCGAGAGCTTGCACGAGCTAACGAGCGTGGCCGGGAAGCCGAGGCGGGCCGCCACCGTCGCAAATCCAGCTTCTTCCCGAATGATTTGCTTTTCACGCGTCCTTTCCTCATGGAGCCCCTCAGATAATAAAAGCAGCGCTTGCTGAGTCCTAGTGTCTGTACGGGACACCCCGGCTCGTTGCGCTGCGCCCCTCTTTCTGACACGCCCCGTGTGAGCGGGGACGACGGCGATGTTGGTCACGTCTGTGCGGCTGCGGCCGCTGACGGTGAGGACGGGGGACGGGGGAGCAGCGAGCGCGCAGTCAGGGCTTTCTGTCGGGCCCCACGCGGCCTCTCTGCTCATCCCCTTACCCCAGACGGGAGCCGCACGAGGCTCGCTCCTCCTCTGACGAGCATCACCACCACCACCATCGTGGCTGCTGTTGCCGCTGACCGGATCAGGAGCCCCTGAGGACGGACGGACACGCAAACGCTGCCTCCCCCAGAACGCGTAGGAAATCGTCGCTCTTCGCCCCACACGACGCGGGGCGCCCGCGGGCTTAGCTCTCTCGGAAGAAGGAGGGCGCAGGAGCTACGGGTGACGTGGGGGACGGAAGCATCTTCGCACGCGCCGCGAACGCGTGTGGCTCTGGCGGACAGGCGGCCGCCACCGCCCCGCGCTCCCCGCGGGACACGCCGGTGGCTCCTCGCCCTGCGCTCGCTCCCGTGAGGGGCCGTGGCCCCCCGTGGCCCCCCGTGGCCCCCCGTGCTGCACGCCGGCCTTGGCGTCGTGGGACCACTGGCCGCTAAAGCGCATCAGAGTCGCTGGCAGTGGACGGGAGCCTTGGCCACGCTGAGCGGCCCCGGGTGACTCCGGGCTCTGCGTGACGCTTGGATTCTGTCCCCCGGGAATGGAAAGGCGGGGAGGGGCGACCACGGAGGCTCGAGGAGGCCGGTCACAGAGCTTCGTGGCTCACGGTCCCCCCCCGGCCAAGCCACACACACGCGGGGACGTACAGCACAGGGAAACCTGTGACTGGGACGAGACGGAAGCTCAGGGGAGGGACGTGGGCCCCGAGGGAGGGAGGTGGCCCTCCCCGTGTCCAGACGTGCTGTGACCGGCACCCCTGCCACACGGCTCCCGGGCCCCGCGTCCGGGCTCTTCGTCAAGTGTTTCACAGCAGCGGACGCCGAAGACGCCAAAGACCCAGGGAATGCCGTCAAGTCCTTCCTCGCCGACGCAGGCTGGCTGCGTGGCTCTGCTCTCCCAGAAAACAGCTCAGTGACTTCCAACAGGTGTGCAAGGTGCGGCTCCTGAGGAAGGTTCTGCTCTGGTTTCGCATCCTCTCGGGGAACGCAGACGTGCAAACACTCAACAGGCGGGTCCTCACGCCAGCGGGGGCCAGGCCACGGTCCCCCCCCTCCCCCCCGCCAAGACACGCAGGAGGCTCCCAAGACCCTGCACCTCGGTCCCTGAGGCCTCGGCACCCCGCCCCCCTCCCTGGGGAGCCCGGTGATGCCGCCACCACACGTTCAGAACCAGCCGCTCGGCAGCGTTGCTGCCTGGGAAGCAGGCCCACGCATTTTCCCACGTAATTATACTTTTCCATAAATGTCATTTTGGTTTTCTCTCGGGCTTAAACGTAAAATAACCATCTAACTAAACCTACGCGCTACAAAACAGTAGACTATATAAAACTTTTTTTGTTGGTTGTCCTATTTGGAGCTGTCACCTGAGGGTAAAGTCTCGAGCATGAGGCTTTAAAATCCTTTCAAAAACACTGGCACACAAATACTGTTCGCGGGAATGTAACATGGCACAGCCGCTCCAGAAAACATTTGGCAATTTCTTATAAAACTGACCACGCAATGACCACACGCCCCAGCAACTGCATTCTGGGACATTCACCCCAGAAAAAGAAACACACGTCTTCCTTGTCCTGAACACGATGCCTGTGACGTGCTTTACTGGTAATAGCCGAAATGCGGGGACAACCTAGATGTCCCGCAGGGGACGAACGGCCGAACGAACGGCCCCCCCTCCCGACCGCGGCCCAGGGGTCGTGTCGGGTAAAAACGCCACCGGCCCAGGGACGGCAGACTCATGTCTCCACTGGCGCGTCCTGGCAGCGACCGTGTCCGGAGCCGGTTTCCAGCGACAGGCAGCCTGGGGCGGGGACCGTGGCCGCAGGACAGATTCGCGTGAAGTGCGACAGTCTCGCAAGCCGCTGCCGAAGGGAGCGGGGCGTGCCGCCCCGCGCTGTGCCATGTCGGCACAAGGCGGTTTCCACCCGAAGGCCGTTGAGAAGAAGCAGACGCAGTAGAAGTTCTCCGTGGTTTTTCTTTTTCTTTTTTTTTTGAGAGACCAAGGGAAACAGCTGAGTCCTCAGGGAACTCCACAGGCTTTCATCCGTCGCCGGGTGTCTGATCCCTGTCCTTAAAAGTAACGACGAGTTTTCACCCAGGTATAAAACTCTTTCCTGAGGGTCCCTCTGCTTCTCACTCCGTTCTGGGCCAAATGACTGCGAAAACCAATTCCTATTAGGTGTTAATGCCTGGCCTGAAATAAAGTGTTTCCTCTCCCAGGTACTATTTGCACTTAACTGTCAAGTTTAAAGTTACCCCCAATGGAAGCTGGAGGGACCAGCAGCAGGTGGGGACACCTAGTGTCCCCCCACCCCACAGAGGTGAAGGGCCTGGCTGCCGCCCGCCCCTGGCCTTGTCCTGGCCCCGGGCTCCGGCGTCGGTCGTTGGTCACGGCCACCGGAGGTGCGAGCGGGGTGGCCTGGCCCCGGGTCTTGCCAAGACGCAGCGGGGTGTGTCCTCCCGTGGGGGCCCGGCCGTTGACGTCTGCCACCCGGCTTTGCTCCGGCATCATTCACGCTCGAGAAGTGGGCTGGGAGCAGAAGCTTCGATCGTCTCTGACGTTCCGAAGGCGTGAAAGGCTGACATCTCTTCGAGTAGCACTCAGCTCCAGGTAGAGAATGTTCCTGATTTCTGGAGGGTCTATCGGAGGCAGTTCGCGCCTGATAGACCCGTTCGGCATTACGATGTCTCCTAACGCTCGCTCACGCATCGGGAGATGAAGGTCTTATTTCTCTTCTTCGACTCCAGTCTTTCTGCTTTGAGAGTTCACCAGAGATCTAAGCTTTTGGGATGTAAAGAGCCAGATTTTTTTTTTTTTCCTGAACAGGTGATGTTTTCAAAATCAGTATTTTAAGCCAAACACAGATAACACATAATCTCGCCTTTATTTCAACGCAGGTATGATAAATAGGCAATTCATGCTGTGTACAGTGGCGGGTGTTGGAGATGCAGAGATGATGGAAAGACACGGGCCGTACCCACGAAGAGCTTCTAGTCTGCTGCGTGTGGCAGCGGGCCCGTGGGAACACACGAAGGCAAATGCCACAGGACACAGCACAACGCACAGGACACCGTCACGGCCGTACCCCCCCCCCCCCCGCCAGACACGAGGGCAGTTCACGCGGGAAGACTATACTCCTCTTAAAAGCGCGTTCATCTTTGGTTATTATTCGGGACATGCTCTTCGCCCCTATTTCTATGGTTTTGCTCACATCCTGAGCCTGCTCTCCTACTGGGAAATTTCCTTTTTAGTTAGTTTTATTTTGTAGTTTCTAAGTGGTAAGTTATGGAGTGGCTCAAATGTACAGAGTTTTAACAAACGTTCGCACTTAGATTTGGGAGGACGACAGATGTTGGCGAATGTCACCCACATTGCTACTGCCACCTACTCGTCCCTCTTCCTTCTTTCTCCAGAAATACTCAGCGTTTAGAGATTTGTAGGCGCTTTTCTTCTTTATGCTTCTTTATCTATATTTCCATGTGGATGTATCCATGATATATAGTATTATTTTGTATATTTTATACGCAATTAAAATAAAGTGCATCAGACTGTTTATATCCTTGTGAACCTCGCTTTTCTCCCATGCCACATTATATTTTCAATATTTTTAGATGTATTTACACTGATGCATTTTAAATATCCTCAAGTAGGGGTTGGCAGACTCTCTCTTGAGGGGAGAAGGGAGAAATATTTTAGTCTTTCAGGACCATAAGGCATTGGTGAGCTCTTCCATGTGTTATTTTGTTTATATCATAATTTTTATTCATTGATGTTTAATTGCTCTCAATTTTTTATATTATCGAAACGCAGCAATAAATACATGTGTGCACTGGCTCCTTAGACACATGCGAGGACGTTTGGGGTCTGTTTCTAGAAATTGGTCATGTGCGTTCTCCTTCTGTGAGTCGAGAGAGTGGCCCATGTGCCACGGACTCGACGTGGGCAGGGAAGGGACGCTGTCGGTCACCCGAGCCCGTGTGATCGGGGCAAGGCAAGGGAGCAGTGGCTTATTTGTTTTTATAATCCGCTGAGATGTCAAAGGTAATTTGTTACCATAGCGATACAGAGCTCCTGCTGAAGAATGCAGCCGGCTCGTCACTTGTTCAGTGACAGTCCGTGCAGTTTCCCTGTGTCTGGAGGTTCTGAGCCCGCCCTCGCCCCTCGCCCCCGGAAGAGTATCCGGGGGTACGGCCGCTGCACGTGCGTCACCCAGCGATCTCGTTCTCATCTGCTCTCGCTTCTCTTGTGCCTGGTGGGAAAAACAGTCTAGTAACTACATGATATTTCTCCCTAAATGATCCTTCGTTCCCTGTGACCGCGTCAGACCCCCTCGGTGGCGGGTACCCTGCGGTCTCCACACGGAGGTTAGTTAGGACGTGTGCTATTTACATGGCCCGGGGCGCCCTGCGCTTGTTAAATGAGTGGGTTCTCCTGCTCTGTCTCCGGGGATGTCCGGAACCCTGGCTCCTCTGCTCCTTGCAGGACGAATCTGGTTAGTGACTAATTCTCCATTTTATCAGGGAGCCTCCCTTTTATTTTGTGACTAGACGTGAAACCGGATTTTAAAGCCAGACAAGGAAGCAAGCCCGAGAAGACCCTGCACCCACCATGCTGGTGCTTTGGGCTTGAATAATGTTGACACCATGCAGCTAAAATGTAATCAACAAAGACCTCTGAATGCCGTGGAGAGCGTTTCTGGTGGCAGAAAAATGTGTCCGTTTTCCATTTCTGTGAACCGAGAGCTCATTTAGAAGAAAAATGAAGTGTTTACTCCGAAACCACATATCATTAGGCAGATCCTTGCGAACGTCTGAATCTGAAACATGTTTGTAAAATTTTGTGCTCAGGCGCGAGCCCGCACGGCATGGCAGGGGTTTGCTTTCGGCATGTATTTTCCAGAGTTTTGTGTTTCTCTTTTCCTTTGAAGTGAGGGAATGGGTGAGGGAGTGAGGGAAACGGTCAGTTCCCTGAGGTGTTCAGCAAAATCCACCTTAACAGGAGAAAGACAACGCCAACAGCGACCCTAACGAACGCGTGACGTTTATCACGGGCTGAGCGCCGTTCCGAGGGTTTTAAATGCACAGACTCACTCGGTCTTCACCGTGGCCTGGGCACTCGGTCGTCCCCGTTCCCAGGGCCGGGGGGCCGGATGCTCTGATTCGCGGTCCTCCGTGAACCAAATGGAACAGGGGAGGAGCAGCACCCCAAAACGACAGGCTGGGCAGGCACGTGACACGCGGCCCCGGGCTCGCTGTCTTTGATTTCTCTGTGCTGCCGTGTGCTCGTGGATCTGCGCTCGGTCACGTTCCCAGCCCCGAGAGGAGGGGACGATGCCGGCACCCCCGCAGCAGCCCGAACGCAGAGCCTGTGCGCAGCCGGTGCCGGAGAAACCTCTGCAGGGCGACGCGTGTGCACCGCGGCCGCTGAGGCAGCTGGCCACGGCGGCCCCGTGGGAGACGCTGACGGCGTCCGGCCACTGCCCGGCGAGGAGAATCCCATCGGCGGTGTCAGGGGCGAGCGGCCTGTGGACACGGGTGCTGCGGTCCTCAGGGCTGACTCGTCACGGCCACGCGGGCAGGCAGAGCCGGAGCGCTCACGGTGGCCAGCGGGTCTCCCTTGGACGTGCCATGCCCCACTGCAGCACCCCCGTCTCGGACGGCAGAGCGCCCGGCAGGGCGAGCGCTGGCCGGCTCCTCGCGTGTGGGAGCAGGGCCGGCACGGACCGTCCGGGGACATGCGTGCCAGCTCGGATGGCGGCAGCACGGTGGGCAGAGGCAGCACGGTGGGCAGAGGCAGCAGCACGGTGGGCAGGGGCAGCACGGTGGGCAGGGGCAGCACGGTGGGCAGGGGCAGCACGGTGGACGGCAGCAGCATGGGTCGGCGGCCCGGCCTCCCGTGCAGAGCCTTTGGGCAAACGAGCAGGATCAAGGCAGAGGGGACACGTCCCCGCCTGCGTGAGGCCTGGCCTGCCCCGGGGGGCTCTCCTTCCTGATGACACCATGGCCAGCAGTTGACAAGGACGGGCTTTGTCGGCAGGAGGCAAGTCTGGTGTGCACGTGGGGCCTCTCGGTGGGAAACGCCTCACGGCCAGAAGCGGTGTCATTCTGTCTTCTCAGAATAGCGGGGCGAGAGTTTGCCCTGGAGATGCCCAGATCTGGGGGTGGGGCACCCAGGGCAGCGAGGGGAGGGGCTCGGCTGGACAAAGCAGCCCATGCAGACGGGGCCCCCACCGGTCCCAGCCACGCGCTCCCAGGCACGAAGGGTCCAGCGGGGCTACGTACGTCCCTGGATAAACCAAAACCCAGATCTTCATGTCAAATGTCTTATCTTAAAAAAAACATTACAAATAAATTAAAACCGTGGACTGGTCTGGCATGACGTGGGCCAGAAAAACCAGATCCGTGGGCTCACATCAGCCCAGGCCGCTTCCCCCGGATGCTGGAGTCTCCCCCTCCTGCCAAGCCAGCAGGAGGCCCCGTCCCTCCGAACCCCGGGCCACGGTGCCCGGACTCCGTCACCGAGACGCAGCGTGGGACGCGCCGTCCACACCGGGCGGGGCGGGAGCCCATTTCTAGGTTGCGACCCTGTTTCTCGGCTGAGAGTGGACGGGAAGGAAGGAGGCTCCGTGCGGGTGGGAGGGGTCGCCTGGCCGTCCCGGGCGGAGCCAGCGAGGGGTCGCGGGAGGTTCGTATGCCACCCGGGCCAGCGCCCCGTGAGCAACGTCACCCCGACCCCCTCCTGCCCCAGCGGAGCCGGGGGGTGCGGCCGGAGGCTGGCGGACGCATGGCTGGGCCAAACCGGGCTCGGCGCTGCCCGAGGCTCCGCTCCGCCTCCACCTTGCCCTTCTCTGGTGACCCTGTTTTTCACGGCGACCCCTGCTCTCGCCGCTGTGACGAAGACGCAATAGCAGCGGCAAGGCCTGGAACCGAAGCTTGTTTGGATTTCGGGCTTTTTATGTTTCTCCTGCTCCCACGGGGAGTTAGCCGACACCCCCTGGAGGAGGGGACCGGGGGCGGCAGGGGCGGACATGCGGGTCAGCACCCCCACTGGGCCGGAAGGTTTGACCTGTCAGAGCTTCTGCAGCGACCCCTCAGTCCCGAGGGCGGAGGTGGGGAGGAGGGACGCGGAGTCCGGCTCGATGCCTCCGAGTGCGCCCAGACCTTCCCTGGTTCCGCTGGAAGAGAAGGAAGAACGGAAGAAGCCCAACGAACCATCCGACCGTGACCGTCACCGCAGATTCGTCAGGAGACGCGGTGTGCTGCCCGGGGACATCTATGAGGGAGCGCAGGGCCCGTGCCCCTGCCGTGGTTCTGAGCGCCGTCCGCTGGCCTCGCCGACGAACTCGTGCCTCCTCCCCTCGGGCGAGACGGCACTGCCAAGGGCCCGTGTCTGGTCGGCTCCAACGGCCGCGCGCGCCCGCGGGGTGGGTGGCGGGACGGGCAGGTGGGGTGACCCTGCACGGCCCTGGCTGTTCTGGGGGGCGGCTCCCCAAGACTGGAAGGTGGCTTCCGGAAGGACTCACATCGCAGCCCAGGCTGTGGCCGCTGTGACAAACGCCCCCACCAGCAGCCAGCCTCTCTCACCGTGTGTCTGCAGCCGGCCAGCTCAGCTGACCCAGACCGGGTTATGTGTCCGGGCCGTGAGCTGAGTCCAAGCCGGGGGCGTGTGTGGACCACCTCACGGGGCCACCGGACGGTGGGCGGGCTGCTTCCCCCTCGCGCTGCTGTCTGTCCATCTGTCTGTCTCACGGCAGCTGTGCATCCCCACCCACCCCACAGAGGCCTGACCACAGCGAGGGCCTTTGACCAGCATGAGCAATCACAGGACCCTTGTCCCTGGCTGTGCGGGTGGGGTCAGAGGCGGCCGAGAGTCCACTCACCCTGCCTGCAAGAGCAGGCGCTGGACATTCAGGAACTTGGCGAGCCAGCCGCTAAACCGCCATCGCTTTGAAAAGTGGGGTTATTCACACCGCAGAAATCCCCTCCACCCCCGAGAGCTGGCTCGACCCTGTTCCGGCCCCTGCCAGATGTCTGCGTCTGGCTTAGTTGTTGGGTCCCTGTGCCTTAGTATCCTCATCTGAGCAATGGGGATGATAACAACGCCCATCTCACGGAGGTGACTGTGGGGCCACGGCGAGGGGAGGCGAGGTGTGTATGAGGATCTCGGTACTTGCTCGGTACCGGGGGGAGCCGGGTGGATCTGGGAGGGACACGCAGACACACGCAGGCACAGAGGCACATGCAGACGGAGACACGCACACGCACACGCACGGACGTGTCACATACGCACACGCGCACGCCAGGCCAGGGCGCTGCTCCGCGCCTGCAGGCACAGAGCGGCCCGGCAGAGAACCACCCGGCCCCCGGTGTCAGGGGCGCTGAGGCCGACCCCTGAGCCCTTCACCCCACGGAAACGCGTGGTTTTCGAAGGTTCTGGGGACGCGGAGAGCGCACGCCGCGTGGGCTTTCTCGCCGGGGCCCGACGCTGTCCCGACGCTCGATGACGGCGGCCGCTTCTGTGCCACGCCTGGAAGAACACGCAGGAACAAAGGCGCCCGCCGTCGGGCACCCTTCCCCGCGGCCGACCACCTGAGTGACGTGAGAGCCACACCGCTGAGCCGTGCCCCAGAGAGGTGACGCAGTTTAGCTTTGCTGACACCTCCCTCCCGATTTTTTAAGTACTTCATGCCACGTAAATTAGACTGCCTTGGAGATAATTGCATCCTTTTGGCTCGTGATTCTTCACAGATACACTGTTCTGAAAATAAATCATGAAGCGTCATCTCTGAAGGTTAAAGCTCACTCAGCCGAGAGCTGCCCTGCGCCGAAGCGAGCCCGTGTGTCCGTCGGACAGGTGACCGACAGCTCTGGGCGCCCTCCCCGCCACCTCCCCGCCACCGGGACCGCACGGCGACCCCGCGATGCCACCCCGGTCACCCTTCCGACGTCGTGTCCGATCACTCGGTGACTTTACCATCGGTGGACACTGAGCCGGAAAGCGCTGTCCTCCGGGCTCTGCGTGGGCGCGTCTGCCCCGGCGGAGTGGACGGGACACTTCGGTGACCGCTCCCCGCGGTGAACGGGCCGCTCGGGTGTACGAAGGACTCGATCGCACGTTTCCATTTTTCTTTGCCGTTGTCCGCCTGTCGGTGGCAGTGACTTCGGCCCGGGGGAGCAGCTGAGACGCACCCCTGCAGAGCCTGTGACCGGTGACCGGACAAAGCCACCCCCGCCCTGCTCCCCGCCGCTGCGCACCCCGAGCCCTCAGGCGGGAGGCCCCCCAGGTGCGGACCGCTCTCTGTGGCCAGGCTAACCTGGAGCTCGGCGAGACCGCAAAGCAAAACGGCGCCTTGGAGGCCGAGCGGGGACACGCCGCGGACTCGTCCCCGGAGGCGTCGCCTCTGCCGCCCCTCGGCCGCACGCAGAGCGGGAGGACGGACGTCAGGGGACGCGGCAGAGGTGCACTGCACCGTCGCCGTCACCGAGCGTTAGGCGGGG
>JAQQSQ010002701.1:0-10414 GCA_028627145.1 Eidolon dupreanum | reverse complement strand
TCTGCCTCCAGAGCTTTGAAAACTGATGACCTGAGGCCTTAAGCCCTTGCACCCCAACTTGTCAAGACAAGCAGAGCTGGCCCCACGTGGGGGCGGGGGCGTGCGCGGGGAGCGCCTGAGGGGTCAGAGCCCTGCGCCCCGGGTCTAAGCCTTGTCCACGGCCCTGCCGGTTACACGCTCGGGGTCTTGGGGTCCAGATCTGCAAAACGAGAGTGGCTCCCGGTCCCAACGTCACGACTGCTGTCAACAGCAGACAACACGGTGTGTGTCCAAAAGACACTGTGACACATGCTACACAAATGTAAGACCTTCCCCTGTGGTATTTTATCATAAAATCTAAGTGCTGTGACCCAAACAGTGAGCCTCCTACGCAAAGAGAATCGTGTCGCCGTGGCAACGGCCACCAGAAGACAGGTCAACTCACGAGTCCGCCTGGCCTCCTCCGCCGGTGCCGGGCAGCAGTCCATGTCTTCCACGCTGGACTGTGTGTGCTCCTCCACGTCCTTCCTCCGCTTCTTGCGTATAAAATTATTTTAAAAAGAGAGAGAGGGAGAGATGTGGTCTGATGGTCAAGTAAGTAAACATACAGGCTTGCTACGTATTAGTACATGCGTGAATCCACACCGGTGTGAACGTGTGAAGCAGGCAGAGCACAGTCGCCCCTCGCCTGAGGGCAGACGCCCGGGGACCTCTGCGAAGGCCTGCGGCACACAGTACTGTGCTTTGTCCTGTGTACACACGCTTCCACTCAGAGGAAGCACCTAAGACTTCTCTCTGGCACACCGGATTGCCAGCATCACTACTCTTGTGCTTTGGGGCCGTTACGTTTAAAAGAAGGGTGACTCGAACACAAGCACTGAGACTGCCACCGTCAGTCTGGTAACCCAGACAGCCGCGAAGAGACTAGCCGGCGGTGGATCCTCGGGCGACAGGACGGTTTGTGTGCAGGGCAACGGCCTGAGATTTCATCCCACTACTGAGAACAGCGAGCAACTTAAAACTTATGAATTGCTTATTTCTGAAATTTTCCACTTAATAATTTTGGACCACTAGACGCAACTTCAGGGAGGTGGCTGCCCAAGGAAAGGGGTCGGGGTGGGAGAAACTGAGGTTCAGCGCCTTCGACCGCAGGCAGGCGGGCAGTGGGTACACCTGTGACCTGCACCTCTGACTTGACGCTTCGTGCAGCTCATCGCTGAGAGCCACGTGTCACCACCAGCACTGATCACACAGAAACTCTGTTACAGCAAAGTGCTTCATAGCTCAGCATCGCCACTCACGGAGGCCAGTGGCCCTTCTCCGCCCCATTTCACAGTGTGTGTCTGGGAGTAATCCACTGGATAAATTTGAAGATATATGCCTCGCCCCACATAGTATATCAGTGGCAAAATTCTATCCGTGAATCAATAAAAGCAAACTTCCAATAAATGTTTTCTTCTGATGTATTTTTATGAAAAGCTTAAGAGGACCATAAAGCTTACTATAAAGGAAGTCTGGAAAGTACAGAGCTCTCATACAATCTCACAAACAGGTTGGATTTTCCACCATTCTCCCAGGCCTTTCCTGTTCTCCATTTACTTTTCCAGGTGGGTGTCACTTCGGAGTTGATGCTTAGATCCTGTCACCACCCATGCTTCCCGAATGTTCATTTAGCTTCTTTTTATTATTTCCTATCACTACATTTTCTAACTACTTCATTTCTGTATAACGTTTTTAAACTACTCAACGTTTCTATACTTAGGTATAACTTAGGACTTTAGTAATAAATTTAAAACTTCCTATTTTTCATATAACTTTATAGCACGTGGTCTCAAATTTAAAAGTGTTAAAATGCAAGTTATAACTCAAAGCTTCTCTAGTTTGCCTAAAATGAGTTGTACCATTTACGAAATCATGTGATACTTCTCAAATTTCACTGATTGACAATAAATCAGAATGTCCTCATTTATATTTTCTAACAATATTAAGTCACGCTTCATCTGAGAATTTTCCTTGCTTCCGGCCATTTTGTGGATGGCTACAAAAGAGTATGACACCTGCTGACGGCACAGTGCTCTTTCCTAGTGCATACCGTGGGTTCTGTTCCTAAGAGAACCACGTGGCAGAGTCACATCTATTCAAACCATGTTGTCCTGAAACCTCCAAATGGTCAGAACTGTTATGTATGTATTACAATTAATCCTGCTGTTTCAAAATATTCTTAAGGTGGCCACGGAAAGATCAGAACTCAGAGATACCCGCCATATTCCTAAAGAAAATGCTTCACATATGCAAAAATAACAACCAGACTAAAGCTTAAGAAACTGTAAAGCATTTGCTTAGCAGATGTGTACATGGAGGTATTCCTTCTCAAAGATCGCTGTGGGAGTGGCTGTACCATCACACTACTGATGCGGGAAGGGGAGAGTGCCTTACATCTTCCTTTTCCAAAGTGTTGCTTCATGATTACCATCTAGACCCTGCTGGGCTGAACAGATTGGCTCGATAATTACATACAATAACTGCAGTGGGCAGGTAACCCTCAGCTGGCACGGGGCAGCTCCCCTGCGAGGACTTCCATATGCAAACGGCGCTGATGGAGTGCGGCAGGTCCTTCTCTCCTGCCGGTGCACGGGCCTGATTAACGCCAGCCAAGACTCCAAGGTTAGCATGTCAGCAGATTTGTGATGCATTAGGCAGGAATAAACACAGACACTTTGGTTCGTCCAGACCAAAATTAAGGAGGAATATTTCAAGACTATACATTGCTTTCCGTACAGGAGAAAAATGCATTTTACAGTTTCAGGAGGGCAGATTTTTAAATGCTCATTCTAAAGGGAGCTATCCAATACATTCAACCCAAGAACCTGGTGCATTCATCTTGTTCTCAAGCTTATTTAATAAAAAGGAGCTTTCCTAATCTCCTTGCAGGTAAATTACACAGGGATGAAAATCAGACAGCATTCAACCAACAAAAGAAACACCTGTGTTTTAAGCAGCACGCCTCGGTAAAGCGCCGAGTTTCATTAATGCACACTTCCGCTGGGCATCTCCCGCCCAACTTTTCTGATAATGTATGCAGTTTGGAGAGAAAGGGCCAATGGTCTACAGACTAAGACCAATTTTTACAAAAAAAAAAAAAAAACCTTCAAGGATCTAAGTACAAATTGCCAGTTATAAAAATAGTCATGGGGGTGTATAGTACAGCATGAGGAACACAGTCAGTAATACCATAATAACTATGCATGCTGTCAAAAGGGTACTAGACTTATTGGGGTGAACACTTCCTAAAGTATAGAAATGCCTAATCGCTATGCTGTACAGCTGAAAATAATATAATATTGTATGTCGAATGTAATTGAAAAATAATTTCTTAAAAAAAAAAAAAAAAAAAAAAGGAAAGGAATTCTGACCCAGGCTACAACATGGACAAACAGTGAGGATGTTATGCTCAGGGAAATAGCCAAATAGTACATGATGCCACTTACATGAGCTCCCTAGAGTGATCAAACTCATAGGAACAGAAAGCAGAATCGGGGTGCCAGGAGCTGGGGAAGGGGAGATGGGGAGTTAGTATTTAATGGGACAGAGTTTCTGTTTTGTGAGATGAAGCATTCTGGAATGGACGGTGGTGACACATGCACAACAATGTGAATGTACTAATGCCACTGAACTGTGTACTTAAAAAATGGTTAAGATGGCAAATTTTATGTTATATGTATTTTACCACAGGGAGAAATTTTTTTAACCTGTATCTAAGTATGTAAAATTCCAAACAATCTGCTGCCAGCTTCTGTCTCTTGATTATCTCCAAATGCTTCATTTTGTTATTTGTCAAAGTAACTTCGGAGAGTGGATACGACTGTCCCTGGGCATCCACAGGGAACTGGCTCCAGGACGGCCCACTGGATGCCAAAACCAGAGGACGCTCCATCCCGTATATAAGATGGCATGAATCTGCATACAGGCTACTGCAGGGTCTGCCCACACGTCGCCTCAATTCACATGGGATCGGCGCAGTGCTTGGCACTTGGCAAAGTCTAGTTTTCTCCTTGGAATTCTGGGATTTTTTTTTTTTTTTTTTGAGTATTTGTGATCCAAACATGGTTGGATTAGTGGATGCAAAACCCGCAAATGCAGAGGACTGACTGTATTTCAGTTCTCTTTGAACAGAAAACAGCTTCACAAAGTGATTATGCTAATTTCTGATTTTGTCCTATTCCATACCAGGTTTCACAGGTTTTCTTGCATTTATAAATGAAACTAAAATATTGTACAACACACAAGAATAACTTATAAACTTAGGACAGAGTTTTCATTTAATTCAGCATGGCTAAATATCTTTAAAAAATTATGTTTTAAAGGGCATTAGCGTATATATACACATTGTATTTTTGAAGTGTTCAGATATAGTAGGCTAATACTTAGTTAATTAGCAGCTTCTCACTTCCAATTTAGAAAAGGAGACAAACCAGCTAGACACATTCGGACTGATAATTTACTAACAGTCTAAACACTGACTGGAGACCAGTTATAGACCTGAAGCTGTTTTAATGGAAAAGAGTATTAAAATCCTCACAGGCAAAAAAACCAAAGACCAATTCTTTGCTTCTCAAGTGAAGCCTGAAAGGGTCACCTCGGGATGCTTCCAGGAGCCTCTCAGAAAGGCGGGATTCATGGCTCTTTCGAAAGAGAGGGGTACCCACGGGCTGCTCCTCGGTTTCATCCCTAATCACAAAAGCCAGGAATGTTCATTATAGAAACTTAGAATACACAGCCTAAAAACTAAATGTTTGGTACCACACACGTGTCAAAAACAAAGAATTCTAAATTCTCACAAATATGTGACTGCACTAATCAGTTCATCTTATTTCTTTTACCTGATTAAGGCAACTTAAAATCGCCATGCAAAGTATACACTTTGTAAATTACTATTACATTCCTTACTAGTAACCCAAAATAGAATAATTGTTACTCAACGGTAACTTAAAAAAAAAAAGACATAGCTTCTATGAAGGTAAACCAAACACAGGTGTTACACCTGATATCTACAAAACCAGTGGATTTCAGTTAAAATTCACCGTATAGATAGGAAAACACTAAGGCTGGGAACATAAGCAAACCAAGGGGACATGCGGGTGTTTCAGCTCTGGCTGCTGTGAAGGCCGGCCCCCGGGGCTCCGCCCACGGCTCCGCCCACGGCTCCGCAAGACACTATGCTCCCCTGCCCCAGTGGCGGTCTCAGGGAACCCAATGTACAGCCGGGCTTGGGCTGGAATGCGTCCCTCCCCGCTGGGTTACCACACATGGTGTGCTTGGCGGGGCTGTTCTCACTCTTCTCTCTGTTCTGCTGTGTCCTCCTAGAGGGCCAGGATTGGTGTCCCTCATCAGTGGAACCCTCACGAATAATTTCCTTCCACAACGACACGCCCTCCATCTTAACAGAGGCAGAGGTCCTGCAGCATATTTACAAAGCACCTACTATGTGCCTGGCACTGTTACGGGCTTCATTCTCAAGTTGAAACAGACACTAAAAAATTAAGGACAGAGTAACTTTTGCTTTTAAAAAAACATTAAGTATGCACAAGTTAAATTTCTAAAACGGTGTTTAAGCCCTGTAAGAAATCATTTTGGAGTTCCACAAGTGAGTCTTCTTAAGTGTCTAATGTAATCCCACAATCATGGAATTTCATTCTATGAAGTATCAATCCATATGTAAATATAAAACGTGCATGACTTCAGGCTCAAACCTTAATTTTATTTGTTTGGTGGTAGTGTTGTTACTGTTTATTTGTTTAAATTTAGGTCTCTCACCTGTCAACACTTTTAGTTATCAACTCTGGAGGTGGGAAGAGGAAGTACAATGCAAGTAATTTTGTAAATTATTAACGGGTCTGGAGAAAGAGGTTTAGCAAAATAAAATGTTTAAATACACGACTAACGAAATTTGGAATATCTATGTTCTTCACTAGTTCAAGCTACCCCACTCTTATAATGCTATGAATGAAGAATTAACCATAATTGAAAATGGTGCACCAAACATTACTGCTAATTCACGAGTGTGCCAAAAACCACGGATGCATTTTTAGGCACTGTCAGAATAAGTGAAACAAACTTCATCGGGTTGGCAATCAGAACTGCTTGCTTGCACCGTGAGCAATACATTTTTTAGCAAAAGCACTACTTTCACAAAGTAGACGAAATATGTCTACTTGCTTATTTGGAGCAAATATGTGTCCCTTCAGAAGTTGGATCTGCTGACAGAAGAGGGCTGCTTTATAGCCCCACTGTCACTCCTCCTCCTAGGGAGTTGGTGAGCACACAGTGAGCCAAAAAATAAGCCGAACTCTGATCACGTGACATGCAGGAGCACTGCATGCGTGAGAACTTACTCTCATCAAATGTCTGTATAATAACAGCAATCACAGCCTGGAACGATCTCTCAGTAGCATGTCTGAAACCAGTAGATCCGACTTCCCACTTGTTGGCAACAATGGCCTTTCGTGACTAATATCATTCATATCACAAGGACCATGAAACTTCCAACATGATCAAGCCTATAGTCACTTAACGACTGAAAGAAGTTTCCACACATTCGGTAAACCAAGATCTAGAGCAGGAGTCTCCAACCCCCTGGCCACAGAGCAGTACCCATCCATGGCCTGGTAAGAACCGGGCTGCACAGCAGGAGGTGAGTGAGCAAGGCTTCATCTGTATTTGCTGCCGCTCCCCAGTGCCAGCATCACTGCCTCAGCTCCACCTCAGGTCATCAGGCACTAGATCCTCATAGGAACATCAGTCCCTGGTGCCAAAAAGGTTGGGGGCCACTAGTCTAGAAGACAAATATGTCACTGTATTTTTTCTATGTTGGAATTAATATGACACCTACCTCTTCATTCATATTTTCCTCTAGGGGCTCCATGACCTGCACCATTAATGTTAAAAACTTTTAGCAAAGTTAAGGTATTTCGAGGGCAATTTATGAAGAGATGCAAATGGGCATCGAGTCGTGCCTTAATTGTCTTTAATATTTTGTGCCCCGTATCACTGGGAGACTTTTAAGTTCCTTGAACTCCTCTGAGAAAAAAAGCTTTATAAATGTATAATAATACGTAATGGTTGCAAGGCCCTGGACAAGTCACCTAACCTCTTTTGAATTTATTTTCATCATTTGTAAGCAGATGTATCTCGCATCGATGCTGTAAACTATACATAAAATAATTTAAAAGTACTGACAGAACACTACACAAATGTTCAACGATAACCTAAGTTTAAAGGGTCAAAATCCTCTTAGAAATACTAAGCACCATCAAGTCCCCTGGAGAATTCTCAAAATAAAGCACAAGACTTGGAAGCTGTAAAGAGGCCAACATTTATAAAGTAAGTATTTCAATGAAAACTAACCCTATGTATGTTCTGGTGGGGAACTGAACAATCTCAAGCCATACATGAACGAGTTTCTTACAAAAGAAACGAGGCTTAGAGTTCTATTAACGACAGACTGCCTGACCTCCCCATCTTAACACTACGTCCACGAAATACCTAACGCCTATCACACAGGCAGAAAACGGCAAATACAGAATTCTCTGGCACTTGGAAATCCTCTGCTTTACATCAACTATCTATAACCCTTTAGTATCGATCAATAGCTTCAGGGGGGAAAGTCAACTTCAAACTAATTAGATTCGTATATTTTTAATATGAGTAAGTTGAGGAGCTGCATTATGGAGTCTTTATTCCACAGTAATCACCACCTTGCCTTTGTTGTGAATCAACTTTTATGAATTCCCAATCATTTCCTATTCAAAACAACCTATTTTAACATACTTGCTAGCAAAATGTAAACCCATCTTCATTCACATCTGCCAAAGAGACCCCAGGTCATAAACTGACATTTAAGTTTGTAAGGTCTTAGCTCAAAAGAAGGCATTAAAACAGATTCCAATGGGAATGTTCCACGTGTTGTTTTCTAGACATCGAGAAACCAGACAGACTTAAGACAACTTAGGGAGACAATGCGAACAATAACGACGCATCAGCATCCACTGGTCACTGGCTATGCGTCCAGAACTGTTCCAAGCACTTTATGCATCCCATTTAATCCACACAACAAAAATCTTATGAGCGAGATGGAGGACATTATTTTTCCCACACAAAGCTTTTAGAAAATGCATCCCTTATTAAAAAGAAATGTATCAACTTCAACAATCCAAATTTATACATTTAAAATATAGTTTCTCTTTATCATGCTGAAAAAGCTAGATCAATTTTGACCAAATGTAGAGGGTCTACTCGGGGCAGTCCAGCTTAAACTCCAGGCCACACGGTATGAATGAAGTAGGCCTGAGGTACGACCACCTCAGAGGGAGAGGATGCCATCCGCAAGAGCGGCTGCAGACCCCTGGTTTGCAGTGCAAGGCCTCTGCTCTTGTTCGTTTCTTTGTACCAAGTGCCAGAAGGGATTTATTTAATAATGGTTAGTGATTTTTCAGAGAAACTCTAGAAAAGCCAACTAGCATAATATAACTTAAAAAACTCTGGAGGTGGCAAGCAGGGTATGTGCACATCATTCATTCGGAGCAACGATACACACTGCCTAAAGATGAAAAAATAAAACAGAAGTTGCAGGGCCAACACTCCAGATCTACCCAGTGAACCCAGGTGTGACACCCAAGACAGCCTAGTCAACAGCGCCCTTTTTGCTGGCTTGGGCAAGCAACTTAATCAAAACCCTACAGGAAAATAGCTAATAGAGGTATGGATGTCCTTTTAACTTGCTAAGTTCCTTCTAGTAAATTAAACTGTTCTTACCCCAGATGGGAAAGGACAAAATTCTTTAAGGACAGAACTAATGTTATTGATCTGTGCAGCCCCAAAGACCTAGCCTGGACGAGGCACATAAATTAGACCTTATACATAATTATTGAATGTTGATTTAAGAGTAGACACTAAATCTAATAACTGTTAGAACTATACTGCCAGATTCTAATGAAAGTGTTTAGTTCTAATTAACAATGAAAATCTTTAGCTGTACTTTTTAAGGGCAGATTGATTATTAGACTCTTTCTTCTTCAGCTTTACGTCATTCCAAAATTCTGTGCTTTAAATAAAACTCTTAGGCTGTTGAGACAGAAAACATTTCGGAGTGAGTCAATTCATATTTCGAGTGAGTCAATTTGTATTTCGCTTGTTTCCAAATATTTTGTATCATAATCTAGCACGCTGTAAAAAAAAAAAATAGATAGAAACTTTGTTTCATTCCATTGTTGATTAATTCTTTTGGGGACATAAAGAGAAACATATATCGAATTGATTACATCTGTCCCTTTCCAAGAGATCTGAGTCTGATCAATACAAAGAACATATACTTTCTTATTTTTTCTAAACTTACTGTGGTAATCATTTCATAATACATTTAAGTCAAATCATTATCCTGTACACCTTAAACTTATAGCACTCTATGTTGATTATATCTCAATAAAACTGGAAAAATTAAAGATAAGGCATTAGCAAAGATTTTTATAAACGTAAATGCTGTCAGACTTAAAGTTAGCTATTGAGTCGGAGGATGTGTATAACAAAAAGGGTCAAGAAACTTCAGTTCCAATGCTTGATTTTGCACAAATCACATAATAATCTCTTAAAGTCTTTTGCAGTTATAAAAATAGATTTGCAAGAAATGAATTGGTCCAAAAACAAAAACTACAGTTTATATGGATTATCTGAATAAATTTGAAAAAACTTTTAAAAATTATGACAAAAAGGAGCAAATATTCTAATTTAAGGATTAATGTAGTTTCTGTAATCATAAGATCATATTTAGCTCTGAGCTTCCCAGTAACCAGAGCAAAAAAGAGATCCTAATTATATACCCTGTGCTAACGCTTATATCTCAGAAGAGAAAATTTTTCTTTAGAGGGCACCCTCAGCCTTTTTCAATCAGTGGAGTTCTGCTTTTATTTGTTTCAAATATGGAGTATTTATAATTTCGTTGAAGAAAATGTTCTAGGGCTTAATAAAATAAGAAAAGTTTAAAAGAAAACTGGTCAGGTCCAACTCTTTCATTTTCACAAACAAAAAGACAAAAAGCCAAGAAAAAGAATAACTCACCTACAGTTACATGGCTATCAAAGCAACTTCATGATTTTACCTAATTCTAACTTTTATTAATTTCTTTTTAATACTAAGAATAGCCCTCTGTCAGTCACAAAGACAAAAAAAAATAAAATAAAAGCAGTAAACTAATAAAGGAAACCTCATAGTTTGATTTGATAGTCCATGTTTCCCCTTAAATGAAGCTTTATACGTAGAGCTTTACACAGTGATCTGACAGGAGTTCCTGGCCTTCTGATCTACCCAAGGACACAAGGGAATTATTAGGTCACAGATGTTCGCTCTGCAGCAGACTGACCTACTCAGCTGTAAAGTCAGCCAG
>JAQQSQ010002700.1:0-10415 GCA_028627145.1 Eidolon dupreanum | reverse complement strand
AGCTACTCCTCACTCATTCCTACAGAACTAAGAAAAAAAAAACACAAAATAATATCCTTCCATAATTATTTCATCAAAAGCTGGTTCCAAATTTTATTCATAGTCATTCATTACTAATGCAGGAAAAAACGTTTAATGTTTGAGATTTCTTTTATATATGTATTATCTTTGCAAAATATTACTACAGTTCCCTTCAGTGAAAAACCATTTCCTTTGTCAGAGGCCTTTAACCATGCACCTTGTCCGGGAACATTGCAATCAACAAAACTATGCAGGCCTACCTCAGAGATATTGTGGGCTTGGTTCCAGACCATTGAAATAACATAGGTATGGCAATAAAGTAAGTCACACAAGTTTTTTGATTTCCCAGTGCATAAAAAACTTATGTTTACACTATACTGTAGTCTACTGAGTTTGCAATAGCATTGTGTCTAAAAAATCAATGTACATACCATAATTAAAAAAGACTTTATTGCTAAAAATTCTAACTATTGTCTGAGCCCTTAGTGAATCATAATCTTTTTGCTGGTGGAGGTCTTGCCTCGATATTGATGAAAATGTAGGATCTGTGAAACACAATACATCAAAGTTCAATAAAAAAAAAAAAAGGTATGTCTGTATTTCCTAATGTTTGTTTTAATTTATCCAGAAGAAAATATCGAATTATCAGTTTTTCTGAATGAAAAAAACCAAAGCACTTGGAAAACAGGAGACATTATGGCAAAACACAATAATGTTTTCTTTTTTTTTCTAAAATGTTCAAAAGAATTGCCTTAGAGCCTCGGCAGTGTGATGTCACCTCCTGTCTCCTGCACTCTAAAACTCCGTTGGCAATAAGGAGCTACGTGATTTTAAAAAAATATATAAACACTGATGATCAGAACGTTGAGGAATATTTGTGTTGTTCCACATGCAACGTTATCTTCTGAAAGGCTAAAAGTAGATATAAAGAGAATGATTATGATTTTCCTCAACTAGATTCTATCTTTTCAGTTCTTGAGAATTAAAAAAAAAAAAAGTTTTTCTTCACATTGGGTTTTAATAATGTAGGGTTTCAGAATGAGTCACCGAAGATGTGCTTCTATGGTATACAGATTTTTTTGAGCTAAAGAAAACTGAGATCCTGGGGGCTCAAGAGAAACTTCTGCCCCTCCTCTTAACTACTTAGAATAATTTGAATTATGGCCCTTGCCCATAATAGGAGATTATAAGAGATAACATTGTTTGACCTATCTATATGGCAGGGCAATCTACTAATAACTGAAGATCCACACTTCTTTATTGTCCTGCAATGACCTTCCTCTGCTCTGAAGCCTCAAGGTGATCTTTAGCTCAAAATGTCATATATATGTCGTTTTCTCTTTCTCTCTTTGAACCTCTTATGCACATGTGGTCTCTGACTCTTTCATGTATGTGAGGTTCCCATGTATATGTATGTAATTGAATTTGGTCATTTTCTTCTATTAATCTATCTCATGTTGATTTAATTATAAGATCAGTCTACGGCCATGCCACCCTGAACAAGCCTGATCCTGTCTGATCTCGGAAGCTAAGCAGGGTCGGGCCTGGGTAGTACTTGGACGGGAGACCACCTAGGAAGACCAGGTGCTGTAGGCGTAAAAAATAAAAAATAAAAAATAAAAAAATAAGGGATCGTAAGCTGACAAGGTCCTTGCAATTTGTGAGGTCAACCAAGTGTTGCTTCGCTTAAGAAATAAACAAAAATTTTTTTAATTATTAGATCAGCTGAAAGTACCTTGAGGATAGAGGATCGTTTCTTCCTCACCCACAGTAACTTAAAAGAGACTGAAGTTCATGAGAAAGAACAACAGGATAGCACAGACTACATAGTCTCAAAGGATTGCCATGTTGTCATTAATCACATTAGTGTTCTGGCGGCAGCAGTAAAATAGTGCTTACTGAAACTGTTTTGCTGTTGTCATTCTTACTTACACTGAACGCCGCATCTACACACAACCACGGGATATACAGGCATTTAACCGGGGATCACATCTGGTAATCAGCACGTTATAATTAAAGTTTTCTAGGGAGGCAGAGGGTAGGGGGCAGCAATACTGTGGAACTTCCAAGACTTATCTTTGTAAATCTGTAAGCCAACATTTTCTCATTGCCATATGATAGGCCAACAATTACCCAGAGCCAGGTGTCTAGAATGGTTGCATGATTAGCTTAAGACTTTATTTCATCTGCGGGGTGGAGTATTCTCACTCTCCTAACAATAAAACATTAGACTCAGGAATCACTCTCTTCCAGAAAGGGAAACTCAGCAGCCATGTTTGTGTCATGTGACTTTCCCCCTGGCTAGAGATGACTGGATTAGGTAGGGGTGGATGCTTGACCTAAAATGCTCTTCATCATATCCCTTCTCTCAGTGATTTGGAATTGAGAAATCTCTTAGATGGAAGAGATATAAACTTGAGTATTCTGAGATGACCATCATAACCCATCGCATGACCAGAGATTCAGAGAAAGTAGATCTAGGAAGAGAGATAAAAGTCAAGCAGAAATGCTTGAAAACAAAAAAGAGAGGGGAGAAGGGGAGAGAGTTTGGCAGGTTTCCCGTGTTTCCTCCAACCCAGCTGTCTCCCTGCCCTTGGGTTCTGTGAGCCACTACTATATTGTTATAATAAATTCCCTTACGTGATACTCGAAACCATAATTCCAACTAATACAAGCATCCAGCTAGTGGTAACCTTTTGTTAAGAGACAAGAGAGTAGAGTTTATCAACCCTTTTTTGAAAGTGTTTACATTTTAAGTGGGTTTTAAAATCGGAATCCTTAAAATATTGTTATTATTGGCAGTGACGGAATTAGAAAAATTCAGTGACTTTTGAAAGGCCTTCATCAAGTTGTATCCCACAGATTCTTAGAAAGAATTCTTTCAACCAATAAATCAGTACATACTGAACACCAGTCAGAGCTAGGTGTCGAGGCCGGCAAACTGTCAGTCAGAATGACCATCCTGCGGATACCCCAGACCATTTCCCTTTGACCTCTTCCATTCTTCCTTCTTTTCAGCCCTCTTGGTTTCTCGACATCCATCTCCCCTTCCCAATTTTATCCTCATTTGTCTTTTCTTGCCATCTTGGCCTTGCTATTCGGAACCCACCTAGGAAACAAGTCCAGGGCTCTGATCTCTGAGGTAATAAAGCATATTGAGTGCCACAGTAGCCTGGAAGGTTTTCGATGTCAGGGACACATATTTTCATTTTTGTATCTTCAGAGCCCAGAAATGCATCTGGACATGTTGCTGAAAAAAAAAAAAAATGAATGGGGCTGTATGACACACATTCAATTAGCAGGAATGTATCGATGCTAAGTCTCCCACACCCCTACTGAATGTACTCCAGCATTAGAGAAGAAAAGAGACCAGTGATGAGGGTAGAAAGACTGCATTTTCTAGAAGCCAGAGGTTCTGTGTCATCCATGGCTGAGCTACTTTAGTGTTTACTCTCATTGAAACTGTTGTCTCTTTCTCTGGTAAAAGTGAATATTTCATCGTGAATGCCACTCTATTTCTAGGACTCACCATGTTCTATCCTCTTTGGTAACAATAATTTAATTTCTCTCTGTGCCTCTTATTTGTTACTTTTCCTAAAAAAGGAAAAAAAGCATCATTGTCAGTCTCAGTGCCTTTGGAAATGACCCTGTCCCTTCAAGCCACAGACTCTGCTGTCCGTTTATTACAAAGTGGCTCTTTGTAATAAGATCTGTGGCCAAAATCACTATACGGCTACCTATAAAATTTACAGTAATCTCTTCAGTGCATATTGACCAAATCACTGAGATGGCTTGAAACTCATGGTTGCCAGGCCAATCACTATATTCAACTTTCATTTACCAGCTATCCAATTCTAATATGATTTTATACCTGAAACTTATTTCATATCCTGCATTTATAATTTGACACTTTCATTCCACCTGTGTCTCATCAATCCACTGAGTTTTAGAGAGAATTTTTTTTGCCATAGCTGCTGCCTTAGGAGATAATGACGTGCAAACCGGAGCTGGGCTCTGAAATGCTCACTCCCTTTACTGTGACATGTGGGTTGACTATGGTGACACTAAATGGGCCAGAGACATGGCAGACAGACATTAGACTAATTTCCTTATTCTTAAGGAAATTCTGTAAAGAACTCACAGGCTTATGTAACTATATTTGGTATCTAGATGAAGTTAGAAAAGTAGAAACTCGAAATTAAAAAAAAAAAAAAAACACAACCATAAAATCACGTAGTGACATTTTCTCATTATACGAGTGAGGAAAATGCAAGCTCACAGAAGTTGAGTGAGTTCCTAGGGCCATGTAGATAGTGACAGAATCAGGAATAATTACGGATTTTCCTTTGTGAAAGGGGATTTAGTGGACCACTCTTATTCAGAAATCCTGGGCCTCTTGTAACAAGGCAAGGCACAACTATATCTTCTATTGAATGCAAAGATCCATTTTCTTCCTTTAAATTGTTTACAGTTCAGCCTAAAACAGCAGAAATGGCATATCAACAACCGGATTGGTATTAGCGCTATGCGAAAAGGCTATTGTAAAGATAGTTTAAATCCAGTGTACAGTAGAGCTAATCATACAGAAGGTTTATTTAGCATATCCAAAAGAGAAAGATGGTAGCAGCAACGGAAGCAAGAAGAATGGGAGTAAATCCGATGTATCAACAGTGAGTACTGTTTAAGCATGGAAAACAAAGCTTGGTGTGGAAAAGAAGGAAGAGGGAAATCTGCAGCACACACACAAAAAATGCTGGAATTCTTTCTTTTTCTTTTTAAGTTGCCAACAACAAAAATTAATTGCAAGTAGCAGCAGCAGCAGCAGCAGCAGCAGCAGCAGCAGCAGCAGCAGCAGCAACAACAACAACAAAACCTCCAAACCCTTACTAAAGATTACGACCAGAAGCAACACTGTTCACTAAAACATCCAGAGGAAGATATCAGTGGCTAGATCAGCATCTCAACAACATCAGCAATGACTTGGGTTCTTGCACTCTTTCTCCTCCCCTTCCTCAGTGCGTTGACGTTTCATCCTTACGGTTACCACCCATGGTAAAGATGGCTACTGGGTACTCCAAACACCTTTTCCCTCAAGTCAGTGTCAGAAGCAGTAAAGAAAGGAACAATACTATGTCTGCTAGTTCTCCTTGTATGGCTATATTTTATTAGGAGGTAAAATCTGTCCCAGGATTAGCAGCCCCCCTCTTTTATCTCTTTGGCCAGACTGGGCAACATGGATACCCTTAGCTATAAGAACAGTTGGGACCCTGCATAAGGGGCAGAGAGGAATGGGATTCCATGACTGGTTTATATGTACAACTATTAATCCATTGGGTTGGAGGAGGGACCTACCTTCTCTGGGGCCAATAGATTTTCTTCCACAAAACAGGGTCCTGTTAATAGGAGAAAGGAGAGATATTAGGTAGGATACAACAAGTGAAGTCACAAATGTACAGAACTTGCTTTATTATGAAACTGAGTTTAGGGGTTAACTGCCTTCAGATAATATCTCTTACAGGCCTTTGTTTCCTGGTCTCAATGATTTGGGGTTACTGAAGTGAGCCTCCACTTCCTCCAAGAGGATTCTTCTTCGTGTTATTCATGTCTGCATGAAATCTGCAAATGCCTTTACTGCATATTGTTCTTTTGACTCCTAGTCCTTATAGCAGTTAAGTTTGGTAGAAAAAAAAAAACAGATCCAAAGTTAAGTAACTTAAAAAACTAGAGCAGCCTATTTTTCTTGGTACAAGTACAGAAGTAGGTAGTTTAGAGCTGGTATGTGGCTCTGCACACAAGCTCCTCAGGGATCAAGACTCTCGTTGCTTTTGCATAATGCTGTGAAGATTGAATTTTAACCAAGATGGGTACTCTAGGAGTAGCCAACATATCTGCATTTGAATCAACAGGAAGGATGTTGGGAAAAGACAAACTTATGTCCCATCTCTTTTATAAGGATGGTTGCCACATTATACTTACTCTTACTACCATTAACCAGCGCTTAGTCACATCTAGCTGCAAGGGAAGCTGATAAATTTTCCTTATTCTGAGTATCCATGGGTCCAGCTAGGATAGGATATACTATTATCTAAAATGTAAGAGTTCTATTTGTATGAAGAAGAGACTTGTTATTGAAGGACAGCCAGCAGTGTCTGTCTTCCTCTCCTCTCTTTACTTAGTTCACCTGAGCCAAGTCAGAAATTCTTTTGAAATTGAATCCAATGTACTAAATCTCAACAGAGATATAAACAGATTTCATGGAGCTGTTAGCATCAAATAGAAACCTAGTCATTAATGAAAAGCATATCTGAAACCAGGATATACACATTCTAATTATGTAGATCTCATGAAAATACCTCTGCTTTTAGCATAAATAAATACCCATAAGTATGAGTTTTAGAACTAAAAGACTAGCTATGGATTTTCAAGAGCAATTGAATGAATGCACGCTGTTAACTCTGCCATTTTGATTCTGTGATATTTGTGCATATAAACAAACATTTAAATAAAAATTATACTTAACATCAATAATTTTTCTCATAAAAAGTATTTTCTAGAAAACTATTTCTTAAATGGATTATGACAGCATCCTGAACACTTATGGGACACCATCAAAATAGATTTCTCTTGTGAGAACACTCTTGATAGACCTTTGAGACTTATCTTTAAGAAGTAATATGCAAATTAAGGTCAGCCAAAAGCAGGTTGGAGCAGACGTTACCTTCAGTTTGCTGGGCTGGATATTTCACATTTACAAGTTGATGGATGCGTCTCATCTAAAGACCAATACTGTATTTAAAAATGTCTAAAGACTGAAGCTATGAAAGCAGAACTAGAAGTAGAAAGTAAAAAAATAATGGCAGTGAGTTTTTATTATTTAAATTTTCATTTTCAATCTATTTTTCTATGCGGAGTGGTAATTACCAAACTGTGATTGAAAATTAAACATCTGTGACATTGCTGTGTTTGTGTATCAGGAATATAAAATGACTTAAAATTTACATTTTTCGACATCCCTTAAGATATGAGAAAATTACACAAAAATATCATATTTAAACCAAAATATTTCAGATTTAAACCAAAGCACCTCTACTGTAGGATAGCACTTATGTAATTATAGTTTTAACTGTTAGGCAAAAAACCCTTCACAGAAAACAACCATATTTGGTGTAAACCAGAGTCAAACTGATTTCTTTTTTTAAACTACATTTTTTATAATAATTTACTTTGTAAAAATGTAACTTTTTCTACATAACCATGAAAAACAGGTGGAAAGAAAACAAGACCGTTGAAGGGGCTCTTTATTCTTATGAGTACAAACGGCAATATAAAGTGTCAGCTGAAGTATGGTCACGGTTGGGACTGTATGAATGCCTCAAGGAAAACAAGATAGCTCATATCAAGTGACTCATTGTCTTGGCTCTAGTTGTTTGTTTCAATTGCGAGATACAGAATCATAAGTGCACACTTTTATAGTTTTCTGAGTTCTTTTTACTCTGGACAGCCAAAATGAGAAAACTTTGCATATCAACCAACTCTTTATAACTTGTCAATATATATATGTAAAAGAAATTACCAGGCTGTTGACTTCATTCCAAATTTAAAATTCTATTTGAAATATTTAATATAAAAAAGTTTTGTTTTTTTCTCTGGAGAAAATGTCATCATCTATTCAATCAATTTTTTTTACTACAGTTCAACAGTTTCTCATTTTTTCCATTAACTAAAATTATTTTTACTGGAAACAGTTCTCATTCTTTTACATGTAAACCTTACACTGATGATATAATTCTGTATTATTTTTTTCTCTCCAGGACAAATTATACAGATTCTGACATTATGAACTTCTGTGTGTGAGCGGTTAATTAACCAAGACTAATTTTTTTCTACACAAACTTTGTAGATCAAATTTTGTCAAGAAAATTAGATTTTTCCACTAAGTTTTAATAGACAATAAATTTTACCATGTCTGTTTTTCTCAATTTTCCCCGTTTTCAATATTACTAATCAGCAGTTATTTTTCAGTCAGTTTTTACTCTATAACAAAACTGTCCGCTTTTAGCCACTGTTAATTTCACTTTGTATGGATTATTTCTATCAAGTTTTTCCCTGTCAGCCTTGTTAAAGTATCTTTGGTATTAAAATAGCAGGCAAAAAAAAAAAAAAAAAAAAGATAAAAACAATCAAAAAATGGGAAGTGGATCTGAACAGACACTTCTCCATAGAAGACATACAAGTGGCCGACAAATATATGAAAAGATGCTCAACATTGGTAGCTATTAGGGAAATGTAAATCAAAACCACAATGACATACCATCTCACACCTGTTAGAATAGCTATAATCAACTGGACAAGTAATAAGGAGTGTTGGAGAGGATGCGGAGAAAAAGGAACCTTCACACAATGCTTGTGGGACAGCAAATTGGTACAGTCACTATGGAAAAAAGTATGGAGTTTCCTCAGAAAACTGAGAATTGATCTACCATATGATCCAGCAACCCCTCTACTGGGTATTTACCCCAAAGACTTGAAAAAACCCATATCTGTGAAGATATTTTCACACTGATGTTCATAGTAGCATTGTTCATGGTGGCGAGGACATGAAAGCAAACTCAGTGGCCTATGACAGATGACTGGATAAAGAAGCGGTGGTACATATGTACAATGGAATATGACTCAGCCTTAAGAAGAGATGAAATACTGCCATTTGCGACAACATGGATGGACCTCGAGATAATCATGCTAAGCGAAACAAGCCAGACAGAAAAGGTCGAAAATCACATGATATCATTTATATGAGGGATATAAAACTAAAAGCAACAAATGAGCCGGACAAACAAATAGAGACTCGTGGATATGGACTATAGACTAGTGGTTACCAGAGGACTATCGCATAGTGCTTACTAGTGGGGTGGAGGAGGAGGGGGGAGGTAGATGGGGTAAAGGCGGTCAAATATAGGGGGTAGGGGGAAGGTGAAGTAGGTAAAGGGGATCAAATATATGGTAGCTGAAGGAAACTGGACTTTGGATGGTAAACACACGATAGAGTATACAGATGTGAAATGATAGTGTACACCTGAAAATTATATAATCGTATTTACCAATGTTACCCCAGTAAACTTAATTAAACACACACACACACACACACACACACACACATAAACAATTCTCGGCAACTATTGTGACATATACAGTTGCTTTATAAAACAGAATTTGACAAGTGGAACAGATCTTAGGAATCAGCTCGTTCAATCCTCTCATTTTACAAGTGAGAAAACTGAGTTGTGAAAAGGTTAAATGACTTGTTCAAAGAGATAATGAATGTTTCAGCAAAGACAGTGATTAGTAAGGATGGAGACAAAAGGCAGATGTGATAAGTATTGAGTTCAAGATCAGGATGTTTTGCTTGGACAGTTGGAAAGGAAGAGGAATGAGTCTGGGATGATCCTGGATCATCTTGAGCAACTGAGTAGGTACTGATTTTGATAACTGAGACAAGGAATATTTGAGTAGGTTAGGTTTGAGGAAGGGTTGAGAAAGGGAGTAGACAACAAGTTCGGTTTTTGTCAAGTTTGGCACACCAACTGGACATTTAAGTGGAAGTTGAGTATTTCAATAAGAAAGTTTTAAAAGTTTTGGGCGGAGAGACATACTTGGGAGTTATCAGTTTATAGGAGGTAGTCACATGAAAGAAGACAAGGTCACCACCCTGGGAAAGTACCCACTAAGGAAAGTTGTGGCCTGCAGAGAGAGGGTGTGTGTGTGTGTGTGTGTGTGTGTGTGTGTGTGTGTGTGGAAACGTACACTTTTGTATTTCCATAATTTTTTTCTTAAGTGCCCACAAGATTTTGCAATTAGAAGTAGCTTCTTGGGTAACAGGGTAACTCTACGAAACCCCAAACCAGCGAAGTTGCTCGCGTTGTCCCTGCCCCGCCGGCGCAGACTCCCCGCAACCACGCAGCTCTGCTTTTCCCAAGAGGGCGGGCCAGGCAGACTGCGGTCCCGGCGCGCGTGGATGACGTCACTCGGCGCGTGCCCCCCGGTAGCCCGTAGTAACCCGGAGCCAGCGGAAGTGGAGACCACTGGGCGGGCGGTTGAGACAGGTAACCTGTGCGATCCCTATTGAGTCCTTGGTTTCCTCAGCTCCGGCGCCGGGTTGCCAGTGGGGACAGCAGTATCCCGTTTTGAAAGCGACCGAGAGTTCGCCCCTACCCTCATCTTTTTTTTCGGTTCGGGGTCCCTATTCCCTTTCAGTCGCCCCAGACTCCTAGGGGCTGAACTTGTTCTGCAGACTGGGCGGAAGGGACCACTGTCCTCTGCCTCCGCTTTCGGGGTGCCTATGGCCTCCTGCTCTCCTCTCAGTGGCGGCACAGACCCTTTCTCAGCCTGCAGTTGCC
>JAQQSQ010002699.1:0-10416 GCA_028627145.1 Eidolon dupreanum | reverse complement strand
TTTCACCGACTCTTGGTATCTGCTGGCACGGTGAGAGAATTCATCCATTCTTGTGAAATCGACAGGAGATGACAACCAGTCTTGACTGTGCGATTGTGGTCGTGGTGGTGGGTGTGAGGAGAGGCTAAAAGCTACTTTCAGTTTCCTTGAAACCAAAAATTATCTTTATACTCTCTGTAGTGTCTAGCTGGGGAGAGTCTTTCGTTCGTTCTTCCAACAAATTTATGTTGGCAAGGTGTTGATAGAAAGCGATGAATCTGGGGCCAGGAGCCCCGGATTTGAGCTCCGAGTCAACCCGTGTGACCTTGGCGAGTTACCAAACCTCAGCTACAAAACAAGGCTGATGAGCGTCCCTCGTTATGGTGTTATGGGGATTAAAAGGGCTCAATATATTTAGTGCATTTTGTAAACTGTAAAATGCTATCGAACATAAGCTATAAAACAGTGGGTTATTAATCCCGATAACAGTGGACTAATTCTAGCCTCGGGCTCTTCTGTCCCATGCCTTACCTCCCAGCCCGATCCTCACTGCCAAAGGACCCCCCACCCCACTCCCATGACGAGGGGTTTGCAGGGAGCCTCTCTGCTTGTGGCTGGCCCATGCCGACTAACCAAGTGACAGAAAGCTAATGCTGGTGGCGGTTACAACGGTGCCGTGAGGTCGACGGCTCTCCTGTGGTGTGGCTTGGGCTGCACAGCAGGGTTTAGCTAAGTCCCTCCGAGTGCAAGTTCAGGGATCGAACAGCCCGGGTCCGAATCCCGACTGTACCCACACACTGCATGACTTCGGGTGGAGTACCCGACTCCCGCTGGGGCTCCGTTTTCTCATTTGCAAAAGACAGATGATGACGACAGGCCGTCGTCGTGAGGAGTGAGTGAGTCTGTGTCCGCGATGCCTCTCAGAGCCGGGCCTGGCGATCCATGCGTGCCCTTATCATGTGACCCCAAACAAACAGGCCGCCACAGGAAACAGCCCTGGACTCCTTAGCTAGTGATGGTTTCGTTTGCCTTTGAAGAGTCTGGCATGTTCTGGAGTCAGGACCTTGATTACGTGGGGTCTCCCTTGAATTAAGGCGTTTCTTCTCCTCTCCCTAGTTCTCCTGTAGTAAGGAGACTCTTTCCAAATGATTCCATCCATTTTTGCAGCAACCGTTTCAGAATTAGAGCATGTACAGACATCACTCAGAAGCAGCATTGTGAGGGCCCCGTCTCTCACCCTCTCTGTGGATTTTGTCTTATCAGGCAGAGTGGGACAGGAGCCTCCTTCCTCACCCCACCCCAAGCTGTCCCTTTGCCTCTGGGTGACGCACTTCGTGAGCTCCCGGGACGTGTCAGTTCCTGTCCTGGGCACGGGTCACGACGTGGTCATGAACGGCGGGCCAGGCGGCGTGCGCGCAGAGGGCGCGGGCGGGGGCAGCGGGTGGGGACGGGAGGGTCCTCGGGGTCCGGCGTCCCTTCGCCCCGTTGCTACCGCAGTTGCCCAGGCCTCAAACCGACGCGAGTGTGCGCGTGCGTCCGCGTGCGCCCGGGGCCCGGCTTAGCCACCTGCGGCCCTGCACTGCCCGGACGGTGCTCACGACCGCTCGGCAGAGCGGCCGCCCCTCGCTGTCCGCGTCTGCAGCCACCCCGCCGTCTCCCAGTTCCCGAAGTCCCCCTTGCAGACGTCCTTGGCTCTCTCCATCGTCAGGCTGGCACGCGCCGATCCGTCTGCCGGGGGCGTCTTCACGCCCCCGTTCCTCCTCCCATTCACAGAGAACTCACCCTTCAAGCCTCCTCTGGGCGGTGCTCTGTCCCCAAACTCCCCCAGGTGGATTTCTTTCTCTTCTGGGGCTCTCACAGACGTTTATCTTATTGCATCATAATTTGTTTTCCTTGAAAAAGTAAAAGAACATGGAAAAGTACGAAGGGTCACATACGTAGAAGGCATGGGGACTTGCTCCTCCTGTCACCTCGTGCCAGCCCCTAAAGGGCAGTGACCACGCTCACCGTGCGACCTCGCTCTGTGACTGTCATGCAGCAGGTGCTAATCGACGTGCGACCATGGAATGAATTACTTCAGTGCTTGAACTCCTCAGAGGACTGACTGTGGGTCCTTGGGCCCCCGTTATGGGTTGAACGGTGCCACCCCCACGACTGGCATGTTGGGGACCAGCACCTCAGAACACGCTCTTATTCGGAACAGCGTTTTTGCTGGTGTAATTCGTTAGGATGGGGTCACACTGGAGTGAAGTGGGCCTGTGATCTAATGTGACTGGTGTCCTTGTGGAAAGGGGACATTTGGAGGTAGAGACAGACATGCATGGAGGGAAGACACTGAGAGGAGACACTGAGAGGAGACGGCCACTCACTAGGCAGGGGAGGGGCCTGCGTCGGATCTTCCTTCACAGCTGTGAGAAGGAACGGACCCTGCCAGCTCTTTGAGTTCGGATTTCCAGCCTCCAGAGCCCGTTTTGTGGTACTCTGTGGCCCCAGGAAACTGATAACGTACCCCCTTCCCTTCATCACCGCCTCCACCCCGTCAGCTGGTCCCGTCAGTTCCGCCTCCAAAACACACCCCAAATCCACCCACTTCTCTCCGTCCGTGGCTAGGCCACCGTCACCTCTCACCCGGATTACTGTGACAGCTTCTCAGCTCGTCTCAAGTTCCCCTCTTCCCTCTCTATAGCCTGTTCTCCCCCAATGAGCCAGATCGCGTTGCCCCCACCCCCAGCCCCGCCTCCCTCTCCAGCCTCATTCCCTACCCCCCCCTTACCCTGGACACACCTGTGTCAGGCCTGTCCACCCCCTCAGGACCTGGGTTGTCGGATCTTGGCACGACCGCCTACGTCATAGCATGCGGAGCTCGGCTCGAATGCATTTCTGCTCAGCTGCAGCCTCGGGGGTTACCGCGTCGCGAGGCCTTTCTCGACCAAGTGATCGAAGGAAGCGCAGCCCCCCGGCGACCTCTGCCACACCACCCTGCTTCCCGTCCCGCCCGAAACTCCCTGTCACGGATGGCACCCTCATCACTTTAATTTACACATTTTTGACTGTCTTCCTGCACTGGAAAATGAGCTCGGTGGGGACAGAACCCTGGCCTCTCTTATTCCGTTTGGATGGCCAGAGTCTGAGTGAATGAATGAATGAAGGAAGGAAGTCATGCCAGTTAACCCAAAGGTCCTATAAGAAAAGAGATCTTGAAAAAAATGTGAAGCAGTCAAACCAGGTCACTGGAGACAGAGAAGAGCAGGGGCAAGGGTGGGCATTAGAACAATGACCACCGGTCACATCTGTGGCCAGCCTTTGATGACAGTTACCCACCATTCAGCCCACAGGCCAGCCAGATCCCCCAGCCAAGCAACTCATATCAGAAGGAAATAATGATCAAGAAAAGCCCGTGTCACGGAACGCAGCAGGTGGAGGTGCGGCGGTGTACTTTATCAGCTCTTAAATAATCGCCTACCTTCCTTTTGCTCCCTCACAAAGGCTTCATTGTGGCTGGGACTTCCTGATAGCAAGGGACCCTTTCCTAATTACTATATGCTCTACTTTAGGTTCAGCAGAAAAGAAAATTAGAGAGCTCCATTTCACTGCAGGTTCAAATGAGTTGGTCCTTCAATCAATCAAGGATTAATTAAGCTATGCTAGGAAATACAGAGGAGTTAAAAGACTCCCTCCATCTACTCAAAGCTGATACCAGGGAACTAATTAGAGAATAATTTAAGAACAATGGAGTTTACAAAGGTTTTCATCTGGGCTTTCCGTTATGGAAGGCCTAGCCTCTCTGGCTGCTTTATTCTCCTTTATTCTTTCTCCCTCTTTGCTTTCTTTTCTCTCGTCTCATCCCTAATTGCATCATCTCCGAAGGTCCACGCCATAGACTCTGTGAATAATTAGTCTTTTTCAGTCACCCTTAGGATTAGATGCTAGAAACCGTGTCTTAGTCTCTGAACATTCCAACTGTGCTACACGTGATGAAGAACAGTGCCTCTCGCCTGTTAGCAAGTCTGCGTATTCCTCACGTGTTTCCCTGAGATCATCAAGGACATTTCCTGGTTTTTCTGCTCCTCAAGCGTAAAACTTGGAGTCAAGAATTTCGCCTCCTGCACTAACATAGTGGGGAGTCTGGGCGACATCCACGCCACGACGTTTTACGTTTTCTCTTCTGTAAATCGATGTTAGCACCTTTCCTTTTAACCTCAGTACCTAGCGCGGTGCCTGGTAGAAAGCGGGTTGGCAATAAATATTTGTCGAGGGGACGAGTGAATGAATGAGTGCCTGAATGAATGCATCGCTGGGAGGAATAAGAGAGACAATGTGTGTAAAGCATGTAGCTTAAGGACACCTCACACAGTGGGTGCCTTAAAAGCGCCTTGAAAACTATGTAACATTATAGTTATTACTATGCATGTTGTGTGAAAGGTGAAAACATCCATTTAAAGAGTTATTTTGTCACCACCAGAGTGTGATCCCTTTTTCACTAAACTGGCTTAGAGAGGGAGCCAGCCGGCTCCCAGGGAATGGGGGCAGACACGTCGCCGGCCCTCCGCTGTCTCGTGGACTTTGCTGCCATTCATTTGTCCTAGTTGTGTCCCCCTCTTTCGGCCCTCCTGACCTCCAGGATCCAGTTTCTCGGGCGCCTTGTGTTGTTTGTCACTATCGACTTTCTCCTCTTCGTCTCGGTGAGAATACACGCTTGTTTTCCTCTGACTGGCCTCTTTTGACGTCGCTACCTCGGAGGCCAACGCCTCTAAGCAGAGGGCTGGCACAATGTGGTATCGGCTTTCACAGGGACCAGGGATGAGCCGCCGTTGGCTGCGTCCTAACTAAGGGCACGGCTCCGTGTGTGCGGTCGAGGTTTGACAGACATGGCCTCATTCGACAGCTGGGGAGGTGGGCCCTGTGTCCCCACTGCACAGATGAGGAGCCAGAGGCCACCAGAGATGGAGGGATTTGCCCCCAGTCCCATGGCAACCCCTTTGCTACACAGCCGCCATTCCCGGGAGGCTGGGGGCCTCAGTCTCTGGGCCGTCTCATCTAGGATGATGGGGTGTCACCCACCCATTCACCCATGAAACACTCGAAGGCCCGCCATGCGTGCCGCATCCTACGGGTACACTCCTGATTAAGTACGACATCCTCTGTGACTTCTAGGAGCTCACGTTTGAATAGGACCAAAAATCTAAGAAGAGGTATGCAGCACAATGTCACATATGACAGTGGGTGTTGGGGACCCAAAGGCGTGATACTCCTCGGAGCACTCAATGGCAATCCAGGAGCTACAGCCAACCCACAGGCACTTATTTTATTTATTTTATTATTTTATATTTAATTTTTATTTTATTTTATTATTTTATTTTATTTTATTTTATTTTATTTTATTTTATTTTATTTTATTTTATTTTATTTTATTTTATTTTATTATTTATTTTGTGTTGCCTCCTCTGATTTCAGTCTTTAGCTAGTCTTACAGTTTGGCCGCACTAACCTCTCACACAGCCACGACAGATGGGATGGGCTGGAGCCTTAGAAGGGCCCCTGCTCTCTGCGTTCCACACCCGAGTCCGCACCCTGCCTGCTTCACCCGGTCCTGTCGCCCACCTGGTGCCCGCAAGCATTCTAAGTTTGCAGCCCGTGGACTGTGAAATAGAGTCAGAGAGGGACCACATTACCTGTTGTTGGTGCTGTCACCTGTGGAGGGAAGAGACACACCGGGGGCTTGAAAAAGAGAAAGAGGCAAATGGCGAGACTTGCTGTCCAGCTCTAACCCAGTGCGGCGGCCTGAGCCTGGTCTTAGGCTAATCAGACAAACGATAAGGATGAGGGACATTTGCAAGAGGAATTAACACGTTACCAAAATGACCCCAGGCACAACGAGAAAGGCTGGCAGGGGGGTGCCCTGGGAGGAGTTTTCAGGGAGGAGCCAGAGGAAGCAGCTCCAGCCGTGGGCCAGTTGTCCTCCAGGCCTCCGACCTTGGGCAAAGCAGAGCCCTGACCCCTCCCCTCCTCTGAGGTCCGAGGCTGTCAGCCAGCCCAGGTCTCTCTCGGGCTCACTGCGAAGAGCAGACGAGTGTGAAGAGGACACTGAGAAGGGAAAATCGCAGTCCACGTGCCGGGGAGGATTAGATCAAGAAAGCTGAATTAAGGCTAAAACGAAAGCCCTGGGCTGCTCTTGCTGACACTGCGGCCTCCTGACCCCTCCCCTCCCCTCCCCTCCCTTATGAATCACGTCATCAGGAGCTGCGTTTCCATTCAGGAGAATTTGTGGGCACACACTCTGACAGCGCTCGCACTGCGTTTGCAGTCTGTGTAGACCCAGTCTGACCACATCCTAGTGTTAGTGCTAATAAAACCCGTCGCCATGGTTACGGCGAAATACCTCGGTCATACAGCTCTCATTTTGATTTTTCAAACCTATTTGGTCAGAGTCTAGAGCCAGTGTCCGTGGGTGTGGTAAGTGCCTAGGTGAGGTTTTATTTTTGGAGATGGCGAGCCGAGGCTCTGAGGTCATCTTCGAGTTAGGAGCGGTTCTGGAGGGGCGGTACCTTTTCGGGCCCACAAATAAAGGCTCTGTGGCCGACTCCAGTGACTGATGGTTAAGTCCTGGAACGTCATATCCCGTTGGAGAGAAAGACTGTTTTTTGAAGCAGCAGGAAGACAACCAAGTACTTGTGTGATTCAGGTCTCCCGCATAGGTGGTAATTAAAAAAACAGACCTTGGATTTTAAGTTGCATAATTCTCTTTACTATTAGAGAAGGGAACTCAGAGTTCTGTAAACTCGCAGCAATAACTGAGTAACTGATTTATTTTTCTCGGCAGCGATGGTGGTGAGGTCGATAGGCTGGAATACTTGACAACTAATGGAGTAGCAAACGTATACAATTAGGCAACTCAAAAGCAATACAGACGTGGCTTTACTTTCCTTTCCATTTTCTCCCCTCATTTAATCTTAACAAAAGATCAGGGCAATTAAAAAGCCCAGAGCTATCCTGCTGTAACATCCAGGCTTAAAACGTAAAGGCCAAACGGTAGAGGGAGTGAGCAGACATATCCTCATTCCAGTCATAGCTCAGCCCTGAGGAATGCACTGTGCAAGACACACACTTGTGGCGTGGCTGCGGGCTCCGTCTCCGAGGGGGGGGGTTGTGCGGAGGGGCTGGTGCAGCTGGAGGGCGAAACCCACTTCCTGTCTGCCTGAGTTTAGATCTGTACCCTGAATGTCGCATGGAGACTCCCCGCCACTCCCCCACCTCGCTTCCCCCGCCTCCACCACGTTTTGATAAATAATTGTTGTTGGACGCAGAGGGCACATGTGAGTGCCCTAAAGTATTACGCAGGCATCCACTCAGGCCAGCAGCACCCTCTTTTCTTTCTTTTTTTTTTTTTTGCTTTAGCACCCTCTGTCTTTGCTACAGATGGCATTTTATCGGGCTCTTCAAATGCAGTTTTAGGGGCCTCTGTGCAAATAGCTCATTACCCCTGAGCTCCTGTTACAGAGAACTTTTGGAATGCGCACTGGCTTCACCCCATCCCTCGCCCCCTCAGCTTTCCTGCCCTCACCCCCAGACACCTTCCTCGCCACCACCGAAATGCCCCTTCCCCAAGGAGAAGCAGCCACTGTAGGATGCGCAAATGTGATTGGGGAGACCGGATGCAAGAAACCGCTTAGGCTGGAGACAGCAGAGGGGTTCCTATAGATACTGATGTGCATGCACACACACGCGCACTCACGCGCACATACGCGCACGCACACACACGCGCCCCTGCCCTCCGTCTCACCCCCTCGCTCCTCCCCACCCTCCACCTGTCTTCCATCCTGGCCTGGAGACCTGGAGCTCAACGGGAGACTCTCTGAAAAGCCCATGGACCACTGGGCGTGGGGGATGAGGCCTGGGAACGGAGACCTTGTCCCATGCTCTGCAGGTGGCCTCAGAGCTCAGGGGCTGCAGGCTCAGCAACAGCCTTGGGGCTTTACCTCCCATCAGCAGCCCAGAATCCGTTTCTGTTACTTATTTATCAGACTCATGCTCAGAGTATCCGGATCTTGAAGAAAGCAGACACTGGGCGGGACCATTTCGATAGAGCAATCGGTCTGAATGTGTGGCCTGGCCTCAGCTCCTGGGGCAGGGGAGAGGGTCCTGGGGATGGGAGCTGCTTTCAGCACCGGAGGCGGCCGCAGGGGCCCTTGTCCCGCCTGGACAGGGAGGGGTAGGCGGCTCTGCTCCTCTGGCGAGAGAGCCTGTGGGTCGCCAGTTCTGGCCTTGGCTTTTATCTGCTTGTATTTGTTTAGGCTCCTGTAGGTTGTTGCATGAGCTGAATTCTTGGTTAAAGGATGGTCAGCGGGCCACGGGCATCCCCCGTGACCCAGCGTGCGTCCTTGGGAAGGGCATTCGGTTGCTTTGGGCCTCATTTTCTCCATCTCCAAAACGGAGAAGAAAATCTGGACACATACACGAGGAAGCGACAGTAAGTGCTGCCGGCCGGGGCGGGGGGAGCGCGGCTCTTCTCTGGTCACGGGCACGCGCTCTCTAAAGCCCGCGGACCCTGGACGTGAACGCCCGCCTTTGACGCAGGTCCCCTGTCAGAGAGACAGCACCTGTGACCGTGCTCTGAGGATGCTAGGAACTGCACACGTATTTAGAGTCATAACTGGGATCATTCCAGACAGAGGTCGGGGCGTGACTCCTCGGTTCTGCCAGGGAGTGGAGTGGCCGGGAGATCCTGGGGACTGCGCCCCGGTGCGGGGAGGCCTTTCTGCCTCGAGCCCAGGGTGGCTGGCCGGGCAGCTTTCTCCAGGCTGTGCGACAGTGCTGGGCAGCCTGGATCCTCCGTGTGCCGTGCGATGCCAGGTTTCCGGGAGGGGCGAGCACGGAGCACGTCCGCCTCGCCCAGCGAGTTCTGACAAGCACGGTCCAATCTCCGCCTGGAGGTGGCGGGGCCCGGGGCTGCTTGGGGCGAGCAGGGGGAGAGGCGCCTGCACTTGTGGCTGCCCCCCCCCCCACACTGGGTCCTGTGGGGGGGGGGAGGGCAGAGGGAGGTTTGTGCAGAACGGGTGTGAGTCTCCCGCGGGCTGTTTACCGCGTCACTATAATGAAAACGATGCCGCAAGCCTATGGTTCCTGCTGCAGGAAGAGGCAGATAGTACAAAGAACAATCGCCCGCATCGATGCAATGTGCCCGAGTTCGTTTTCCTGAAGGTGCACAGGGATTTTCCGAAGTGCTGCTGAAGTTTCCACTATGTGATCGACATGGCGCAGAAGGAAAACAAGGTGTAGGAACTGGTTTCTATCCTGGAGCGTTTCCTGATAACACCTCAAACACCTTAAGTCCTGAACCCCCCAAACCCAGGCGCCTCACCTCTAAGATGATAAACCCCCTGACTTCATCACCATCTGCTGCAGTATCACGAGAGTTCTTCATAACCTGAAGATGCTCTCCCGAGTTCAATTTCCAAAGATAACCATGGTAATTAGAGGCTGAAGTGTCAGAAAACGCCCAAACGCACGCACCATTTGAAAGGAGAGGGACTGATGCTGACTTGCATTTTTGGGGGGTGGGGGGGCGCATGGAGCCGGAGGCTGTGCTGGTCCCTGGGCGGGGGAAGGGAAGTGGGAGTGAGCAGGATAGACGGGGGAAGCAGGGGCGCCCGCGTCCCGGTCTGGGACTGGGCTGCAGTGAAGGGGACTTCTGAGGAGGGGTGGGCAGTGAGGCCAGGTCGGCGTGGCTACACAGGTTTGCTGTCGCGGGCCCCAGGGGACGGCCTGGAGGCTGGTGACCGGGCTCAGCATTTCAGCATCGATGTCTCACATTCTCTAACCTGGTCCCTCTCGTGATTCGAAATCAGCCTCGGCCATAGCTCGGGACTGTGCGGCACTAAGCCCTGACCCGGGGGCTCAGTGATCACAATGTTACGGTGAAGAAAAAAGAAAAACCCTTTTGTTAATAGCATACTTTCTCCCTTGGACAAAATCTGATTATGAACTGAAATGAAACATCACCAAACCAATTGCAAAGAAACCACTATCCATCTCCCGGTCCCTGGGGAAGAGCGGGAGGCAGAGGACAGCTCGGAAGCCACTGCCCTGGTCTTCGGACCGGCGCTGGCGTGGGCTCGCGTTGCCCGTTTGTGACCGGGGACAGCCCCGCCAGACACCTTGCACTCAGCTCACGGTACTGTTTTAAAGGCTTCCACAGACATTTCTTCATTCGATCCACTGTAATGTGAGGAGGGGAGGGATGTCTTGCCCTATTTCTCATAGGAATAAACTGAAGAGCAGGAAAATGTTCAAGGTTTGTTTAAAATGGCAGAGCCGGTCAGTGGCCAAGGGCAGACAGGGGTGCAGTTTCCTGGTTCCCCAGGGGGATGCTGTCTCACTGACATGAGCTTCTAATAAGCAACAAGAGGAGGAACAAGCAGGGGTCACCGGTCACTTCTG
>JAQQSQ010002698.1:0-10416 GCA_028627145.1 Eidolon dupreanum | reverse complement strand
TCATTCATTCATTCATTCATTCGTGCGCGTCTGGAGAACCTGCTACGCGCATGCGTGTCCGGCGTGTCTGCGACCGTGTGCCTGAGCCCGGCACGCGTGTGTACGTGTCTTCCCCCATGCTCTGCCTGGACAGAGACGTGTGGCCGGTACAGCACCCGCTCCCCAGGACCCCCTCGAGCGCCGACGCGCACCTGCGGTTCCCGGACGGCAGTGGCCTCCTGCAGACGCCGCGCTGGGACGAGCCGCAGCGCGCGCGCGCCCTGGAGCAGATCTGCGGCGTGTTCCGCGTGGACCTGGGACACATGCGTTCCCTGCGCCTCTTCTTCAGGTGAGAGCGGCTCTCGCGGCTTCCCGGAGGCCGGCGTGGGGCGAGCCCGCCCGCGCCCACTCCCCAGCGGCGCCGACGTCGCCGTCGGTGGCCCCCGGGACGCTGCCCCACAGCAAGCGGGTCAGGGTGCTCCCAAGCTCTTCCCTCTGCCTTCAGGGCGGTGCGGGCCAGGCCTCCTGGAGGGGGCGCCCTTTCTCTCACGGGGGACAGAGCAGCTAGCTGCACAGAGCACGGTCAGGTGTGTTCTCCTGGACCGCAGGGGGCCCGCTGAGACGGGTCACGTGGCCTGATAGACGGGTAGTGACAGCCCGGGACGCCCCTCCCTGCTGGAGGAAGGCCCCCTCCGGAGGTTCTCTGGGGGCCGCCTCCTCTGGGTTCAAATTCTGACTCCATGAACGGCCTCCACTCCGGACTCTCCTGGAAAGAGGGGACGATGAGGCCTGGCAGGTGGGGGTGGGGACAGAAGGCGACTCAGGCAGATCTCCGCTGGAGGGAGCAAGGACAGTCCCACTTTCCAGCCTCCCCAGAAGGGGGCTCTTTGCCTTCTTCAGCAAAGGGGGTGATGGCTTCAACGTAGGGGGGGGTAATTCTGCCCCCCTCCCACCCAGCAGCCAAACTCCACAGGGACTTCCTGTTTCCTGCCTCTGAGACCCATGACGGTGGCCTCTGATTAGGCCTGGACATAAAAACCCGTGTGCACATATTCATCCCTTCTCTCTTGCCCCTGCGACGGCCGCTCAGCGACGAGGCCTGCACGAGCGGCCAGCTGGTGGTGGCCAGCCGGGAGAGCCAGTACAAGGTGTTTCACTTCCACCACGGCGGCCTGGACAAGCTGGCGGACGTGTTTCAGCAGTGGAAGTACTGTGCGGAGACGCACCTCCGGGACCAGGTAGCCGGGGAGGGGGCCCCTGGGGTCGGGGCAGGCGCCCCCGGAGACACCTGGCTGCTGACCCCTCTCCCCGCCCCACCTCCGTCAGGGGTCCAGGACTCCCAGGCACACCTCTCTCCTCCTGCGCCCAGGGCCCCGGGGGGTGACACCGTGGTGGCTCCTGGCTGATGGGGCAGCAACTTTGGGTCTGGAACGTGTGCCCGGGGCTTCTTGTAAAGTCAGTGCTGTGCACTTCACGAATCATGCTTTGACAAGGCTTCCTGCCATATTTTGCTCAATCTACATACAAATGTAATAAGAGCGCTTTAATTATCTGTTTAAGATACTGTATGTGCTTATTAGAAGCGGGCTGACTTTAAAATTCCCTTCCTCCCCACCGAGCCTCCTGCTGGCTCCCTTATTACAGTAGATGGCGTTTTTTCCCCCCTACATTGAACAACCTTTGATTTTTGAATTAAATGTCAGCTGCAGTTTGGCCCTGGATCTGTGACTGCCTGTGGAGGCGACCTGACAGGCCGGCTCCCTGCTCGCTGAACAGCGATCCCTTTGTACGCGGCCAATCACATGTAATTTATTGCAGGCCCCGCCGGCAGGGGCAGGGGGAAGTTGGGCCGAACTAGGCATTAATTCTGTTTTGCGGCCAGGGTCGGAGAGAGGCGGGTGGAGGGTGGCGAGGGGGCCGCTGGCCAGCGGGAGTGGGCCAGGGAGCCCCGCATGCGTGCGGAAAACCCCGCGATGAAGACTAAGGCATTTTCATTTTAATCGCGCCTAATTGCAGTGGCCATTTAGGGGTCTGTGGGGGGTGGGGCGCCCCTCCCGTCACAAGACAGAGGGAGGGGCTCTCGCATGCGTCCCTCGGAGAGCAGAGCGCCCCCGGCTTCCAAAGCTGCGCGTGAGACCCTTGACCTTGCCGCTTCCCTCGCGGCCAGAGCGTCGCGGACGAGAGGACCTGCATGCAGTTCTCCATCCGCCGCCCCAAGCTGCCGTCCTCGGAGACGCACCCCGAGGAGAGCGTGCACCGGCGGCTGGACGTGCCCGCCTGGCTCAGCCACCTGAACGAGCTGGGCCAGGTAGAGGAGGAGTACAAGCTGCGCAAGGTGAGGCTGGAGCCGGGCCGCCGCACGCACGCCCCGGCCGGCCGGTTAGGGGTCCCGCGACGCGGCGCTTCCAACTCCAAGGATTAGGCCGGGACGGGAGAGCGACACCCCGGGGGGGCATTGACATTGAAATGAGCCTGGCCGTGCCTGTGTGGGAATCGGGGGCCGCTCTCTCCCCTCGCAAACAAGTGCAAATTGCAGCCCCTGAATCAAGGCATCAGTTGTCAGGAGGTGCAGCCGAGCCCGGGCGCCCTTCCCCGGGGACCTGGGGGCGCTTTGAGCGGCCCGTGTTGGCCCCTCCCCAGCTTCTGCCGCCTCCTCCAGGCCATTTTCTTCGGCGGCATTGATGTGTCAATCCGGGGGGAGGTCTGGCCCTTCCTGCTGCGCTACTACAGCCACGAGTCCACGTCGGAGGAGCGCGAGGCGCTGCGCGTGCAGAAGCGGAAGGAATACGCGGAGATCCAGCAGAAAAGGTAGGCGCCGGGGCGCGAGCCGGCACCGGCGACACGCGGCGCGGCCCGCGGACCGGAGGGAGGGGCCGGCGCTCTGCGGCCGCCGTCCCCGACTGGGAACCCTTCCGCCAGACTGAACCCGGCGCGGGGGTGGCGCGGGGCCCCCAGGGGCCGAGCGCGAGCTGAGGTCGCCCTGGGCCTGGCTGATCCCGGGGCTGTGAGAGAGGCACCTCGGGACGCCCACCCCCCAAGTCACTGCGGCAGCACCCAGTTCCCTTCCGGGTCGGGTGGGGGGAGGGGAGCGCACGCGCTGCCGGCTGACCCCCGGCGGGCGCCCCGCTCTGGGCCAGGCTCTCCATGACCCCAGAGGAGCACCGGGCGTTCTGGCGCAACGTGCAGTTCGTGGTGGACAAGGACGTGGTCAGGACAGACCGGAGCAACCAGTTCTTCCGCGGCGAAGGCAACCCCAACGTGGAGAGCATGAGGTGCCCGCCTCGCCCGCAGCCTCGGCGACCTCCGGGAAGTGGCAGGGGTCTTCCGGTTCATACAGTCACCCCGGAAGCAGAAGGTCATCAGCTGTCAGAGCCAACCTGGATCAGTCCCTATGGCCATAGTGTCCCAGGTCCCTCCCAAGGGTGCCACAAAAGCCCTCATCCCCTGGCACCCACCAAGCCTGTCCTTGCTTGGCTGACGTCAACCATGGCTGAGCCTCCCCCAGTGTCTCCCAGTGGGTGGCCTTCCAAGTGATAAAGCCACACAGGGCTGGGGGCTGGCACCTTTGAAGTGCTACTGCTGCCTGTCAAATAATTGCAAAAAATTAGCAGCCCATAAAAATGTCCCTGCCAGCCCGCCCTTTGTCACAGGCAGCCGACCATTAAGAAAATCAGATCAGACCACGTTGCCCCTTCCCTCTGCACTGGAGGCCCAGGCCTGGGCCTGGCGAGGGGCTAATTGCAGGCCATTACCTTTCCCAGGGCTCTGGAGACTGTCCCCAGAGCGCTGTCCCCCTTTCCCCAAGGTCGAGGTGAAGGATGGGGGTCCGGGCAGCTCCGGGTCTCCAGCCTGGGGTTCTGCTGGCCCAGGGGAGCTGCCACCCCGAGGACAGCAAGGGCTGGTGATGGCGTGGCCACCCCCACTGATCTCCCTGCCCTCTGTGCTGTCACCAGGAGGATCCTGCTGAACTACGCGGTGTACGACCCAGCCACCGGCTACTCGCAGGGCATGTCGGACCTGGTCGCGCCCATCCTGGCCGAGGTGCTGGACGAATCGGACACCTTCTGGTGCTTCGTGGGCTTGATGCAGAACACAATCTTTGTCAGCTCACCTCGGGACGAAGACATGGAAAAGCAGCTGGTGAGGCACGGCCACGGGTGTGGGAGGGTGCCCCGAGACAGGTCCTGGCGGCCGCGCGTGGCCTGGCTGCTGTGGGCACCGGGCAGCAGGAGAGCCAGGCCGCGCGTCGCCGATGGGGACGGGGCTTGTCCCTGGGCCTCAGGGGAAGGGCCAGCTCTCCCGGGAGGGACACATGCGGCCCTCCCCACCCCATACTCCCTGCAGATCCAGAGGCCAGGCTCTGCAGGGCCCTCCTCTGGTGGCCACCCACCTCCTGTAGTGGCATGCCAGGGTCCACAGTGGGGCGAGGAGGGAGGGGCCCCCCCCACTCAGCCCTGAGCTTTATAAAGCGAGTCCTCAGTGCATCCGGGCTGCCCTCTGCAGGGGTCCAGCACAGCCCAGGCTTTTCAGTGGGCACAGGGACTGGAGCAGCTCCTGAAGCCGCCCTGAGGCCCACTGCGCATTTGTCACACCCACGAGGGCAGCAGGCCTCTCCTGCGGTGCCTTGCCAGCACCCGCCCCTTCCTGCCCCCACCTAACTGAACGTCGGGGGGTGGGCAGAGCTGGGCAGAGGAGGCGGGAGCGTCTGCTCTCCACTCTGCCTAGCACCCGGGCCCAGGGGCTGGGACCAGGTCTGACTCCCTGGTCTGGAGACAGCCTCAGCCGAGGAGCCGACGGTGTGGCGGGGGAGGTGCTGGGGGCCGCGGTGGGGGAGGGTACAGGCGGTCGAGATGGGGAGTGAGGCAGCTGGACCGCCACGCACGGGGTCAGGCCCTGGACGCTGCTGAGACTCGGCCGGCCAGAGCGTTCTGGGCAATGACCCTGTGCCGCCCAGATGTGTCACGGCAGTGAGGGCCTCACCTGCCACAGGCGAGGAGCACGTCCTTCAGAGTGACCATGAGGGGAGGTGTGGCCTGGAAGGCGAGGGACACCTGGCGGGGGGTGCGGACATTTGTGAGGGAGGGGCCGGCTGCATGCGTGGACTCGGCCCTGCCGTGGGCCTCAGGGTGAAGAAACTGGCTGGTGGGGAAGGATCCTCTGAACCGGTTCCTGTGCGGGGCCCGCGTGCCGCATTCCCGTCTCGAGCAGGAACAAAAGGCCACTTGTGTGGGAAGGGGCCTGTGAGTCGCCAAGCCCCTGCCCCAGTGTCCCCAGGCTGTGAGCTGGAGAGCGTGTGACCCCAGCCGAGCTGACTCTGCACCCGTGTGACGTCAGCTCTCCACGGACATGGGGAGGCAATTACGGGGTCCGATGCCACTCGCCCCGACACGCTCAAGCGGCACATGGCCCCGTGACTCGTTAGCTGCTAGAGATTGATTTTCCAGTGGCCCTGGCGAAGTCAGCGGCCCGAGCCAGGCACTGCCAGAAACAGCCCCGATCTACTCCCGCGTCACTGGGTGGTGACCTTAAGTGCAGGAACCACGCGCCCTGGGGTTCAGAACTGTCCCCTCCCTGCTCTGTGTCAGCTCCAGAAAATGGTGGCCCTTTGAGATCTGAGCGGGAGGTGGTTGAACCTGGGGTCCCAGGCAGCAGGGTGCATCAGAAACAGTCCCCACGTGGCCACCGAAGCCCAGGGAGCCTCCCCCGCGGGAAGCTGCCGTTAGCCTCCCTGTCCACAGCGGGGTACAGCGCTCGGCCGGCCCTGGGCCGTACCACGGCCCCCCGGAACAGTCTGAAATCTGGGAGACACTGGCAAAGAGGTGTGGGCCGGATGGCAGGGCATAGTAAAGTAAGTGGGTACAGACACATGTGGCACAGAGGGACCTCGTGCACGACACGTGTGCTTTTTCGGGGGTGGCGTGGCCCAAGGGAGGGCCGCGGGGAACGTGGGCTCCCTGGACCCAGGGGGCAGAGCAGCACGGGGCCGGGGGCTGACCCATCCTGCCTCACCCCAGCTGTACCTGCGGGAGCTGCTGCGGCTGACACACCTGCGCTTCTATCAGCACCTGGTGTCGCTGGGCGAGGACGGCCTGCAGATGCTCTTCTGCCACCGCTGGCTCCTGCTCTGCTTCAAGCGGGAGTTCCCCGAGGCCGAGGCGCTGCGCATCTGGGAGGCCTGCTGGGCTCACTACCAGGTGAGCCAGGGCCGGGCGCCGCGGGGCGGGGGTGCCAAGACCACGTCCCCGAGCGCAGTCGCCGTCCCGGACCCTGCCTTGGAGGACGGCAGGGTGCCAAGGTAACCAGGCTCCTCCTCTGGGATCCCCCTCTGAAACCCCCGAGCCCCCACGAACACCATGTCAACCCCTCGCACCGTGACCGCCTCCAGTTGCACGTGGCTGCTTCAGACCTGCGACTCACCTCCCAAGGAACTGAAATCGATGCAGGTGGCCCGCTGACCATGCTCATTACCACGTTCTGGAGCCGAGCTCCCTCCCGTGACAAGCAGTCAGCGTGAAAGACATTTCCGGGGCCGAGTGGCCCACTGCCGCCTGGGACATCGGTGCCCACCCGCCACCTCCCCTCAGGACGGCTCAGGGAAGGGGCCAGAGAGCCCAGGACCAGTCTGCCGTCCGCTCCCAGCGACGATGAGTTCCACCCGCTATCCACCGTGCTCAGCGTCCCCTTGGCAAAGTCCCGAGAGTGCAGTACCGGCTCTGTCACATGGCTTTAACGCCCAAATTAGCGACAAGCCTGCGATGTCAAAGGAAAGTCTCTTTGAATCCATCAGCATTTAAAAAAAAAAATAGGACTGACGCGTCTGGGAGGCGGGCCGGGACCCTTTCTGCGGCAGCCGGCCACAGACCCTGCAGGTGGGCGGGAGCACCCACCAGCCCACAGAAATTGGTGTCGGCATTCCTCATCCTTTCTAATGTCACAGGAGGATGACATCTGATGAAAGCAAGTCTGAAGGAATGTAGCACTGGTGCCATGTCCATCCTCGGCCACCTCCCGCTCACGCCCCTGGCCCAGGCCCCGCTGTGGTGCCCGCCCAGATTGGCCGGCTCGACATGTACGTTCAGGGCGCAGCATCTGTGCTAACCAGAGGAAGCACCGCATGGACGGTCCGGAACAATGCATCGCATTTTTTAAAAATCACATCTGCTTTTGTTTCATCGCATGTTTTTCCAGCAGCGAAATTGCTGCTCTCGTTGCGTCATACTTAGGCTGGTGTTACAGGTGAACACTGGGAATCACCCAACGGCCATTTCTCACGGTGACTTCATTACTGTGATCTAGTAAAGACTCCAGGGCGAGGTCCATTTGGACACCTGTCTTGGCCACCATTTTGCTCAAAGTCCACAAATCAAGCTTACGTCAATATCAGACTTGGAATAAATTTAGCCACATTCGGCGCCTCCCCTTGATCAAATTACAGGGGGCGGTTAGAGAAGTAGTAGGATGATGGTGATGGGGTACGCTAATTCCTCGGAGTGAGCTCTGGAGAAGGTGTCACGGCCAGGCGGTGCCTTTAACTTTTAAGGCAACCCCTAAGAAAGGCTCCCTAGTCTATCCAGTTATTGCCAGTTTGCCTGCAGGCGCTGGAATGCCCTGGGCCATGTCCCAGGGACTGAAACCCGTCCCATACCGCTGTCCAGCCCTATTTAGGATGTGCGTCACCTTCTCCTCCCCGCACTCCTCCCAGAGCTGGACACCTGCCCTGCTGGAACCCCTCTGCTGTCCTCCACCCCAGCCAGAGCTCAGGGAGCCGCAGAACCCAAATGAGACCATTCTGGGTGCATCTGGAGGAAGGGGCCGCAGTCCAGGGCCCAGCAGCCCGGGGACATCCCCTCCAGGCCACGTGGGGTGTTTGCTGCCCCAACCTCTGCCTGCATTGTGGGGTCTTCCCAGCCCGGTTTGGAAACACGGTTCCGTCTGGCTGAGTGTTCGGTATCAGGAGACTAAACACGGGCTTCCTGGTGCTCCTTGTCCTTCCTCTGCTCCCGGAAGCATGTGTGAATCAAAGGCCACGTGCCCTCTGAGCCTCCAGACAAGGAGCCCAGCAGGATGCACCAAGGTCAGGACCAAGTGCCGGCTTCCTGCTGCAGGCCGGGCGCTGCCCTCCGTGGGGGCCGGCAGGGGGGTGCTGTGCGGGCTTTCTTGGGGTCTTCTTCCCACTTTCTTAGCAACAAACATAAGAGTCATCCCTGGGCCGGGAGTTGGGACGTTCAGCCTGGAAGCAGGAGGGCACTGACCAGAAGGTTGCTTCCTGCTGGCATGTTTGTGAGCCACTGGAGTGGCTGTGACCCAGCCTTCTGCACTCCCTGCCTCCCAAGACTTGTACTGATGAGCCTTCAGAATGAGCCCAGGCCAGCATTCAGCGGAAGAGCGTGTGCGTTGCTCCCCCCATGACAGAGAGCACCCTCAGGGCTCCACAGGGCAACAGCAGCCCGAGGGGGGCCAAGGGGGCCAGTCCCAGCATCGCCCCTTTGGGGGTCACAGCTGCCTGTGGATACTGACCGTTCTAGGTACTGACCCCGGCCCATTGGCAGGTGGGGAGACAGGATGAAAGGTTGTGCGGCCTGCCCAGGGCCACCTAAGCTGGCCAGACGGCCTCACGGCACCTCTGCACCCAGCCTCCACGTGGAGGCAGGGCCCGGCCGGCTAAGGGGCCTTACCTGACCCCCATTCTCCACACCCTCCAGACAGATTACTTCCACCTCTTCATCTGTGTGGCCATCGTGGCCATCTATGGGGATGACGTCATCGAGCAGCAGCTGGCCACCGACCAGATGCTCCTGCACTTCGGGAACTTGGCCATGCACATGAACGGGGAGCTAGTGCTCAGGAAGGTGAGCGCCCGCCCCCTCAGTCACGGAGCCCCGCCCCCACGCGTACGGAGCCCCGCCCCTCAGTGATGAAGCCCCGCCCTGCGCTTACGGAGCCACACCCCTCACTTATGGAGCCACGCCTCCACGCAGGCCCTGGGCGTCTACCCACACGAGAACCCCTGAAACACGGGCCCCACCCCCACACGCAGCGCTGGCCCACTGGTTAGTGCCCAAGGCCGCTGCTTGGGCGTGGCCGCGCAGCTCCTCGAGGCCAACACCCCTCATGCCCTGACACGAGAACCCCCTTCACTGCATGCAGTGAGCAAATTACTGGGGTGGACAGGTCCCCCACCCTTGGGACACCTCACTCACAGCCAGAGCCAGGAAAAGAGAAGGGGGTTTTGGGAGGAAAGTGGCCGCTTCTCATCCAAGGTTACTGGAATAAAGGGGAACTGGGGGCTTTGCTGCTCCCCCACTCCCGGGACTCCTGCTGCTTAAGGCTCTGTGGTGGTCTCCCGGGCAGTGAGGAGGGGCTGGGGTCAGCGGTCAGGCGAGTGGCAAGAGAGCTTGAGGAGGGCTCGGCCCTGCACAGGACAGTGGGGACAGACCTACCCCGCCGGCGCTGCGGCGGAGCGGAGCCCGGGGCATCGGAGTGGGGGCGGGGGAAGGGGATGTTGGGGAGACAGGGACATCCTGGGCCCGCCGGCCAGGCGGGGGCCCCCGCAGCTGTTGCCCTGTTTGCCTTCATATGTAGACTGTCCCCCACATGAGGCCTGCCCCAAGAACCTTTGTGTCCTGGCACTGCAGCGGGACCAGGGGCCCTGCCATGCTGGCGTTAAACGGGGTACTGCAGACGGAGCCCTCGGCCCCGAGCCTGGCACGTGGTCAGCTCACTGGTGCGCGTTGGCCACCTGCTGTCCCCCCGCCTGCCTCACCGCCTGTCCTTTCTCTTTGCAGGCGAGGAGTTTGCTGTATCAGTTCCGCCTCTTACCTCGGATCCCCTGCAGTCTGCACGACCTGTGTAAGCTGTGTGGCACTGGCATGTGGGACAGTGGCTACATACCCGCTGTGGAGTGCACGGGCCACCACCCAGGGTCGGAGAGCTGTCCCTATGGGGGCACGGTGGAGACGCCTTCGCCCAAGCCCCCCAGAGAATGCAAGCGGGGCCCAAAGACGCCTCGGGAAGGCTTCGGCTTCCGCAGATAGGTTGGGTTGGGCTCCCTGTGCCGGATGAGGGTCGAGGGGACCTCACCAGGGGCCCCAAGCATGTGGGACGGGGTGGAGGGGACAGGGGACACGTAAGGAAATGCCTTTGGACAACACGAAGGGAACCTTTTCATGGTAACGGTGAGAGCCGAGTCTGAAAGTGAGAGGGAGTCGGCTCCCGAGACAGTGGGGCCACACACAGGCCCCACCTGGAGACACAGGCCGGCCCGGGAGCTCCCCCGGCTTCGTCAGCAGCCACAGGGCTTTGCCAGGCGATGGGGGACGCAGGGACAGGAACAGACGGTCTCGTTCACCCACCCGTGCCGGGGGACGCAGGAGGAAAGAGGACAAGCTAGACACGCCCCTCCGTCAGGCCTCGTCTGAGCCAGCCTGACACGCTTCC
>JAQQSQ010000269.1:0-14841 GCA_028627145.1 Eidolon dupreanum | reverse complement strand
ATAATCTCACACCGGGCAAAATGTATTCCATTTGAAAAGTACATTCAAGAATTGTAGTATGCATGTTTTAAATGTATGTCACTGTGTCACCAACTGAAAGAGGAACGAGACCTATCCAGGATCATTTTCTTTGTTTTTACTTACTACCTACACTGCACAATATTTCCTATTGTTTGAATATTTTAGGTCAAAAATTTGGAATTGCTGATTCTAGAGTAAAAAGACACTTTCAAGGTTTTCTACTACAGCACAATTATTTGAGAAATATGAGGTTTCTATAGTTTGTAAGTCACTCAGTCAAATAACTAGCTAGTGATATTCCTAAGAATTAAAATCGACTCTATCAAAACACATTTTTTTGGCTACCCTGAGTCCTAGATGAATTTGAATTTGAATTTTTTAATTAGTTAATACATAGAGCGTAATATGTGTAATAAAATAAGTATTATATACTCATATGAGCACGCAACTTAACAACTAGGACTTGACTAATGGTTAAATAGGCCTTTATATTTCTCCCCATCATATCAATTAAAATGTAGCACAAATCAAAGCTCATATCACTTCTCTAGAGGTATTCTCTGTTAACAATTCTGTATGTATCCTTCTAAGCCTGTGTGTGTGTGTGTGTGTGTGTGTGTGTGTGTGTATGTGTGTGTGTGTGTGTGTGTGTTAGTATTTAATTTTACAAAACAGTATCATACTGTAGATGCTATTTTGCTACTTCACGTAACAATATATTATAAATATAATGTCTTGTCCGTATATGTATTTATTTTGCAATTCCCAGTCTTGTTTGTATCTCTTTGTCCATTTGAGCCAAGCACTGGTGTAGAGAGGATTCCAAGAAGGAACGTAATGCTAAGATGACCACGTCAGGCTCTGCGTCACTCTGGAGGCAGGTGGCCTGAGCCAGGACTCCAGGGTGAGCTGTCGATGCAGGTGCCCCGGACAGGCCAGCACTGTGGCTCTACAGACCGCAGAGAGCAGCGGCCTTCATTCTCTGACCTCCCTCCTGCCCTGAAGACACAGCAGTGTCGCTCACGGCCCTGGAGGCGAAGGCAGCGTCTTGCTACTCGGCCTAGCGACTCACACTCCACACAGTGCCGAGCTACTCTCTGGAGCAGTGGGGTTGGGGTCTGCATTTGCCGTGTTCTGTTGCTTTCCCTTTTCCCTATTTATATCTCACAGTCAATGAGCTCTCGGCCAAAAAGATACAATAGAAAGCCAAAGCGTGCATTTCTCTCTTAGCGGCTGTATTATTGTGAATTGGTAACAGAACACACAACCTGAACCAGATCTTTTTTTTAATCACATTTTCTCGTTCTATGAGCCACATAGACCAAAGAGTGACCCGGGCACCAAAGCGGCTACAGCAGAATATCACCTGCAATACGTTTTCCAGTAACGTCAGCCATAGTTTATCTGTATGAACTATCACAAAGAAACTGGTTGCCTTTGGTCAAGGCAGATGTATATTATGAGTCATCACAGTACACTGCCTAGTAGGAATGGCTTTTGTTACCAGTCACGGATGGACAGGCACAGGGTGCGTGATCACCTTGGGAATACTTCTGGCAGGATTAGAACAGCTTCTCAAAGGAATACAGACCCTATAAATCTCCCAGCAGCCATGTGGCTGAATTTCTTTTTTCATTTGTCATCCTCTACACACACACACACACACGAGGGAGGGAGGGCAGGAGAGAGAGAGAGAAAGAATGAGGACAGTACAAATTACTTAAGAGTTCATGAAAATATTCCTGATTAACTTTTAGGACATTTATACCCCGAATCCTGCTTTACAAGTAGTGCTTTCTTCTACTGTAATTCCGATAAAGCTTTTACTTTTCCCAAGACTAGTTTTGGAGAAAATGACTATATTACGAAACTGCAAACACTGTCTCCTTTATGCTCAAGTTAGTGATGGATATGAATGTCCGACTGAATAGAGTCTAAAGTTTTATTTTCAGGTTTTATTTTAGAGAGAGTTCATGGTTCTGTACGGGTCGCGGTCTAGTTGTGTGAGAGGAGTTGTGTACAGTGGCTCAGAATTCGTGTGGCTCAGAGCATGCGCCCAGAGTTTTCTGCCTTAAGGATCCCAAAAGAGCTAGAAACTGAGACAAAGTGAGAACCTGGGTGTATGTAGCTACCTGCACCTCAATCGAAGATGCACCTTGGCCTTTTAAGTCACAAAGTGACTAATTACAGATTTGGCTAGAGAATACCATTAAAAATACCATAGCCATCTTATTTAAACATTGTCAAATTAGTCCTTTTTTTTTTTTTCATAAGTAACAATCTGAACTTTTTTTTTTTTTTAAGCAGAGCACATTACATGAAATGAAATAAGAAAATCAGATTCTTTCATTTGTCACATAACTTTTCTTAGATCAGCGTAATGAAATAGGATTACGGAGACCTAAATAAAATCTGCTTATTCTGGAGAACTAAATCCCATCTTTCAGAACAAATCTGTGTCACTGCACAGCGCAGTGGCACCAATTCCCTCCACGGAACTCTTTCTGCCCCACTTAAAAGTTGAAGCCGACAACACAGTAAGAAATTCTGTCCAAATACAAGAGCAGGTGGAAGAGTCGGAGCACAGGTAAAGCTAGCAGGAGAAGAGATCGTTATTCCGTTTTCAAAATACAGTGTTAAGGAAAAAACGACAGTTCTCTTCTGGCACAGGGAGAAGCCCATTTTTCCCTCCTGTGAGAGGAAGGAGGTTTGTTTCGGGCTTGTGCCCTGAGGTAAACACTGGCTCCAGTCACAAAAGGAGGACATAGAGGACAGGAAGCACATGGGGCAGGACAGATGATAAATTCAGCTTTATACACGCTGACTATGAAGAATCAGAACATCTTAGCAGGACGTCTGTGTCAGCGGGCGGGTTTAGAAGGTGTGTGCAGGCGGCGGTGGCCAAGGACGGGGTGACATAAGATGGGGAAGAGGTCGCGGGAGGAAGGAGCGCCAAAGACACTTGCATCGACATGTTTCCTGTCCGTGGGCTGCACGGCACCAGAGCAGCCGTGGTCACCCCGTATTTCAAGAACTGACCTCAGTCTTTATCATTCTTCAAAGTAAGAGGCCGTCCATAAATACGGAGTGAATAGTTTCCAAATCATGTCAAACTAAACAAAGGAAAGATATAACTTTCATAAGGAAAGAAAAGTGAAGATTTAAATGCCAAGAGTTATCAAAATCAGGGGGTACCAAAAGGCCAGCACCCTTCAAATAATACTAGAGTCCTTTTCCCTTTCCCTAGTTCTGACGGTGAAGTCCACAGAGGAGGGGGCAGCGGGGGCGTGGCAGGTGCCCGCCGGGCCACGCCGTGTCCCCCTCCCACTGTAGCGGGTATTTCCACACTTAGTTCAGATGCCACCACCTCCTCTGTGAGCGGTCAGTGCGATTCTCATCTGCCTGCTTCGGGCTCTTACAGCACCTGGTGAAGGCTTCCGCCATAAACCTGGCTGGCGTGTCCCTCCCTCTGGGACCACGGGCTCCTTCTTGGAAAGAGCCGCGTGCGTCCTCGAGTCTCTGCCCGGAGCTTGGTGCGGGGTGCATGGTCAGTGACTGTTCGGCGAGAGACCGGACGTGCCGAGCAGACTTCACTGTGCCGCGTGAGCCCGGTGGGTGCAGGCGCTTTATGGAGTACCACACGGTGACGTGGAGCATGCTCCCCACAGCTCCTCATCCATCTGGGGGTGAGTGACAGGATACACCACACAAATTAATTGGTATCAGGATCATGCCGGTCCACAGCTGAAAGAACGCATCAGTCTGTCAATCTCCCTGTCATGTTTATAAGGCTTCACGCTTCCCAAACGCTCAGGATCTTTCTGAAAAATCAAATGGAACAGAAGCCCAATTTTCTTTCCTTCAAGAACTCTACAGAAAGTGGAGAAAGCTTTCCATGTGGGTCTGCAGAGACTGTATTATTTCAAGTACAGTTTTACTCAGCACCTTTGAGACCCACTGCTGAGAAAGAAAGTACCCTGTGAAAAGGAACCTGTCTTCTAATCAAATTGCTCCAGTGGCCAGTGTTAACTTGGCAGGGTAGATCTTACATATATTAATACAAATACATTTCATCTGTCCAGAAATTACGTTCTGCATCTCACACTGACTTGCCCCACCTTCGAACTCTTTAAATTTGGCATTTTCTTAGCATGTACAGTGGCTTCCTTCACACATATTAATAAAACCCTGTTAGCAGTCTGCACGCATTCCTCACGTGAATTTCTTATATGTGAAGAGGACTTTGATTTATATTTAGGACTCACTGACCACGTGCTTCGTTTAAGCAGGAGTATGAGTGGCAATCAATCACGGACCACTCTAAAAACATTTTATTAAAGCACTACAAGGTCCCAGCCTAGCAGAAATCCAGGAAAAAACACCAACCCACAACAGCGGTTCAATTTATACTCTCTAGCCTTTACAAATGGAATTTTAAGGTGTTATTTAAACATGTATATTTCAACTTGTAAGTTCATTTATCTCCTTTATACTATGCATGTGGTTTTCCAACATAAGCATGTGCAAAAGAGTTCTCCTAGGCTGGAGACCTTCGTTGAATAGTTTGCATCTCTAAGAACACAGAACACTGATGAGGTCTACACAGCAACAGCCAATTCAGACCAAAAGTAAGAATTTTATTGGTTATAACTTTAGACTATCTGTTCAAATGGGATGTGAGTGACTAGAATAGTGGAGTGAACCCCCAGTTGAGAAGGGTGAGATTAAAAACAGGTCGTTTAGAAAGTCCTTTTACATCATGAATACTGGATTTGATTCAGTTTAAGTCCTTAGAAATTCCTTTTATTTCTCCAAATACTTAAATTTCTTAAAGATATGCATCATGCGCATGTAAACTATGTGCACATAATATATATATATATATATATACACGTTCATATATATATGTTCATATATATATGTTCATATATGTTTTCTCATTAATATATAATATATATATATGTTTTCTCATTAACTAAAAGTAGTCATTTTTCGAGACTAATGAGGAATGCTCACAGATCTACCTATCCCCTTATACAAATTCTACTTTTATTTTTACTCTTATTTCTGTTAATGGTAAATAACATTTATTTAAATATCTGCTCTGCTCAATTATACTTTACATTTATTATTAAAATGAATTCTTAGGACAATTCTCTGTGATAGATAATGCGGTGCTTATTTATAAATGTGTAAGCTGGGATTTGGGGGGCACTTGGGCGAGTTGTCAGCAGTTACGTAGCAGGAAATGGGCCTTGTTCTCAGACACACTTTTTCTTCTACCACAAAACCAGAAATCTTACTATTTCATGTGATTATTAATTACTCAGTCGTGGGCACTTTCTTACGCGTAATCTGAACTAATATCATTGCCATTTAAGATGGGCATTGTTATTTTTTTAATCAAAAAGAAGTGAAGTCACGTCAAGCTACGCATACCTCTCACATGGATTCTAGGTGACGCAGCTGGCGTTTATACTGGGCCTGTCCCATTTCTGAAGACGGGGCTCTTCCAGACATGTCACCCACTGACGAGTTTTCAAGGGCCTCCTAGAACTCCAGGAACTGTTCTCACCAGGGATAATGTGGTATACAAACTCTACACAGCTCTGTTTTCTTAAAGATAGTCTAGTGGGAACACAATCTGTTAATACTAATGTACTCAGTCTTCACCTAATTTGGATCCCAGAGTGTAATTACAGAACGAGGGCTCGACTTTGTCTACAGGGCATGAGAAGGCTTCGCAGATGAAGCTGAAATTCACAGAAACTCTGATGTGTTTGAGCTAGCTTTGCAAGAAGGAGGGTAGGAAACGGCGTCACTGAGGAAAGATGCCCATTAGGGACGTTAACGATGTCTAGCATAGCTAGGGCTTATGTGGCAGGGAAGAGTGAAGTAATCACAGGGGAAATGGGGAGACCAGTAGTGCAGAGTGTTCACAGGCCATGCTTCCAATTCTGACTTCAAGAGCAGTAGAAGTGAATACATGTTCATACTTGCATTTTAAAACTATTAATCTGTCTAAAAATATGGAGAAAGGAACAGAAGAGAACAAAGCTGGCAACTGCAATTACGGTGAGGCCAATGCCTTATTCCAGAATCCCAGAAGGAAGAGAATCATTTTTGAACTAGAAAATAGTGGCAGCAGTAGGGATGGCTGTAAATGGATAGATTAATCTCTTCATTCAGTAAACATTTATAGAGACCTGACTCCATGCCAGGCACTACTCTACGTATTTGTATTACACAGCAGTGAATAGAAACAGAAAAAGCCACCTTTTTATGACTTTTATTCTGAATGATATATATAGGAAGGCATTAGTTCTGTGCAAAAGCATGCTGAATGTGACGTGACATATTTTGACAGGACCACTGGTGAGTACGGAAACAGGAAGAAGAGTTAGGAGAGTCTTTCGATAATCTAGCAAGAGACGTTGGTATCAGTGGACAGAGTGAGAAGCGGTCATGAGATGGATAAGTGACTCATGGCACAGCAGGGAGCATGGCGAGGGGACCAGTCAGGGGTGAGTCCCCAGTCTCTGGCTGGAGCAGAAAGGTGTGCATTAGCACCATTTCCTGAATAAAATATAGAACATTATAAAAGGCACATTTGGGGTAGGAAAACAATGACTTCTCTTTAAATTTGAAATTCTAGTGTGATACCCAAAAACAGATTTGCAGGAAGTAGTTGGTTTTATAGATGAGGACTTCAGAAGAGTGCTTTGGGCTCGCGATATCATTCAAGGGTATGTCGTCAGCACAGGTATAACTGGCACCACTGGCTACCTGTTGGGCATATCACACAGTGAGATGGGGCAAGGCCAAGACAGATCCCTAGGAAATGAGGTCAAGCCTGCAAAGAGCACAGAAAAAGAATAAGAGTGAAGTATAAAGAAAATCGGAAAATTTGGTATCATAAAATTCCAAGGAATAGGTTTTTTTAACAGACTTAATTTTTTAGAGCAGGCTTATGTTCACAGCAAAATGGAGAGGAGGGTACAGAAGGATCCCACTTTCCTCCACCCCCAACATGCACATCCTCCCCGATTATCAACACCCCCCACTAGAGCGGCACTAATGTCACTTCAGACAAACCTACCGTGACACGTTATCACCCAAAGTCCATAACCTCCATGAAGGTTTACTCCTGACTGCATGCATTGCGTGGGTTTGGACGAATGGAGAATGACATGGACGCATCATGACGGTATCACACAGTTACTTTTCACTGCCGTTCAAAATCCTCTGAGCTCTGCATCCACGCCCTGCCCCTCCCCCTCCCCCTCCCCCAACAACCACTGACCCTCGCCATTCCACAGTTTTGCATGTTCCAAAACGTCATATAGTTGGAATCATCCAACGTGCAGCCTTTTTGGATTGATTTTGTTTTTCACTTAGTAGTATGCATTTAAATTTCGTCTATGTCTTTTCCTGACTCGATCATTTCTGTTCACTCTCTTGAGGGCATCTTTTCCTCTGATAATATTTGAAAAGCCTCTGTGAGTGTGACAGGCAGCTGAGAATGCATGGACTACTCTTGTCCAGTGTAACCCCTCCACGCTGGTTTTTCTCATGATGTATGAATGGAATGATGCGCGTTCGGAGGAAGTTACATTTACAACATACACAAACAGCGCCGGAATAATGGAAGGGCCTTCACTTTCAAATATCTCACAGTGGCGGTGTGGGGGTCACACTGCGTATTTCACGTGATTTCACGTGAGCTCAGGAATAGGCGTCCTCGTGCCTATTAGTCTTGGTCCCCTTGTAGTTATGTGCCCTCCAAAATTCAAGGGAAGGACCCTGGAATCTATTACCATCACCGCTGCCAGAGCCCTCTATGAAACACGGCTTCCTGCCTTCAGTGACATGTCCTGATTTTGTCTTTACTACCTGATGCCTAAATGAGGAGAGTGCTCGGTGTCTCGGTCTCCTGTGCCAAGCTCGTTCTCTGCTGGGTCTCAGCAACTAAGCCAGTGGTTCAGGGGGTTCAAGAAAAGACTATGGAGTGACGTGTTCCATTCCAAATAAGAGGATCACAGAAATATTCGCAGCCTTCATTGGGAGAAACTTTGCAGGACCCACTTCTCGCTTGGCTGACCGCGATCTGAGACACAAGCTCCTGACGGCAACACCGGGGTGCAGGTGCTCCGAGACCAGCTCGGGACCCCATCAGGAGACCCCAGTGTCGGCCTGGCCTGGCACCACCTTGCGTTAGGAGTCTGTGCAGCTCTCCTCTAAAGTGGTCGTAATGATTTTTCTAGTCTAATGATTTTTCTGGCAACGCTAGTCAGAGGTCCGGACAATGCGGTGGCTTGTGTGTGAAGCAGAAGCCGCCGCCTCTGTGCGGACTGGTTTCTCTCCAGTTCTTAGCTCAGCATCCGGAAGGCAACATGCCCTTCCTGCCTGATAGATGCTGCTGAGATGCCTGTTACTAAGGTCTCAAATCAATGGGATGTGCTTCTAAGCCACAATTTTCTTATCTGAAACTTTGGATTAAGCAAACTTGTTCAGAATACATCTCAGAATGAATTAATATGATTAAACGGTTCTAAACTTTTAAAGTCCTACTCAATACCAGAGTAGCGGGAATACAAACATACTCTAACCATCAACAAACATCTATAACTTCTCTCCCTACCTCGTCTCATTTCGCTCACATTCAGCCTCCGCACTTCCTCCAGGGTTATCTTGCAGAAAGAGAAATCTGGTCATTTCAGATTTTAATAGCAGCCAACAGTGTGTCCCACCACCTATTTGGTAAAGCCCTAGCTCAGCAGCAGGGCACACGCACGCTCTGAAACCCGGTCACCTCTCTCTCCAGGCTCCTCCCTGGGACTCCCCTGGGGGTCCCCTGAGCCCCAACCTCATACACTGGGTATGGGACCAGGCATGCCAGGCTCCCTGCAGAGCACTTCACATGCACTACGCCAGCTCATTCTCACCACAGCATGTTAAGGCTGGCACTGACATCTCAGTTTTATAGACGAGGGGACTGAGACGTAGAGGAAGTAATTGTCCAAGCTCGGGAGCTGTGGCGTGGCTGGGCCTGCTCTCTCGCTTCCGCTTCCGGGTCGGAGCTCTCTCGCTTCCGCTTCCGGGTCGGAGTGCTTACTATACCCCGCCCAGCTGCTCCCTGAACATCACTTTGCATTAAATATTCAGGTAAATTCTCATTCGTTTCACTAGTTCTGCCTACAGATGTGTTCCTCCCCACTCATAAACCGAGTCTTCGCTCGATTCTATTTTAACATTAGACCACCTCTGGATCTCTCTTTTCTTTACCTCATTACCTGAGAGATATCTGGATGACATCCCTACTTCGTCCAGCTATTATGTAGTTCCTCCTCTGATTAGTCTAATACATCAGTGACCAAAATTGTCAAATCGAATAGCTCTCTCCAAGACACCTCTGAACATACATGTGACATTCCCTCTTCCAGCGATACCTTTTTCTTTCTACTTTGCTGAAGAATCTTTATACAACTCAAATACTGTGTTTCCTGTGAAACTCCTAGACCTTACCCCAGGCACTTAGTTGAGGTCCCATTAATAGACTATACATGGCTTAACTATAGCCAGTATCACACTATATGGAAATTGTCTTCCTTCCACATGCATGCGGACGCCCGGATGAGAAAGACGCGGGACCACATGCTCTCTCGAATTTTGAAAATGGAGGAATTACTCAAAACGACTGTAGAAAAAGTATGCTATTTTAGTCAGTACATATTAACATATGGAAAACTAATCCTAACAGTCTATTCTATATAACTTAAGTAATATATCATCATTTAACTACATAAGCTATATATAGCTATATCTATATCTTAATATATATCTTCACAACTAGTTTTTCAGTAGTAGTTTTTTCATATCATCTTAGGCTTACATTTAAACTCAAGAAAAGTGCTTATGTTGTTTACACATCCTAGTAGGTTTATAATGGCATTATTTTGAAAATGTCATAGGAGTTTTGGATGATGAGATGAAAATTTGTTGACATTTGAATTTGTGTTTCCTCTGCAAAGTTTAGGCTATTTCTTCTAAGCAACACTCTAGAGAGTTTTCTTAAAATATCAAAGAGTACTTCAATAGTATGTTATTTAGCTAAGAGTTAAATATTATAAAATAAAATTGAATTGAATTCAACATAATCGACAAATTGACAATTTTCCAACAAAATAATATAAATGCAGTTTTCAATGTCAACAGTAGATGGTCATCATTCTGCATAAAAATGCCACGCTCTGTTTTTTTGTGATAAGTACATTTTTTTTTTGCATGTGAGGCAGCAGAGGTTATGCTAGGCAGCTCGAGATCTGACTGTAATCTTTAATCTCGGGGGGAAATAAAGTCACAAGCAAGATCAACGTAGTGTGTATCACTTGCCAGAACACAGGGCTGATACTGTCACCGCAAAGTAGACCCAAAGCAACAAGGTTCCGGGGGCCTTAAAACTCCGCGGAAAGCCTCTAGTAAGAAACTTCTCATCTAGAATCTTTCTTTCCCATCTTCTTTAATAAAAGAAATTTCATTTCCGGATCTGAATCACACAGTTCTCTTATTTACTCTGCTGTCTTCAGCATGATAATAACCTGCACAGGGAGTCGTGTTGAGAATTTCATCTGAGGATATAAGGAAAGCACCTCACACATTGTTCAGCCCAGGAAATAAGTATATTGCACATATTCTAATAATCGTAAATATCGTTTATCTGCATATTCAAATTCATTTAACCAAACCGTCAGGTTTAGATAAAATATGAACTTAGGAAAATGTTACTGGAAAAGCTTTAGTTCAATGCATAGATGATCGAGTATTAAGTCAGAAATATTCTTTCCTCTCCATCCTAGGACAGAGAGACTGTCCCCACCTTGCACTTTATTTCTGGTACCTGATTACTTGCTCTACATTTCTGTGCCACTTCTCTTGTCTTTACAACTTTTCTTTCCCTGTTGCTCAGTGACAGCCATCTGCACAGAATTTTAAGTCCCACTTCGAGGCTTCTGATACTTGCCTGTCACCAGCATCACTGCATAATTTTGGTTGCCAGATTTTCTGTCGCCTCATTTAAAATATTTGTCTAACAGGCCTCTTATTCTGAATTGATCTCTCTGATTCTCACTACCTACTTTATCGGCCAGATGTGCCATTTCTGCATGACTGAACTTATTATTCTTCATTATGTTCAGAGGTGAGTTTAACCCCAGTCTGCCTTCATGCACATGCATATGCACGCATGTCCGTGGGCGTGAACACACACACACACACACACACACACACACACACATGCATGCACACACAATCCACCTGCTTTCGCAGCCTAGCTTGATCACAACTTACAGAATTTTTTGCACAATAGTTGCTGTCAGTACTTAAGATTACTAAATCTAGATCCTTGCTGTGCATTACAAGCTTTTTTAATGCAAATATGTTACCTTTTAAATGTATTTATGGAGATTCCTAATTCAGTTTGAGATAAATAGGCCTAATATTTAAGAGTCTGCATTCTGGGGCAAAGCAAAAACAGAAGTAATCCACCCCAAATTTACTCTGGGGAGCGTGGCTGTTTAAATACACAGGGTAACTTTCTTCCACTAATTCAGATACGGTTGGAAATGCCATTGACAGACCTTTGGGAAAATCCCAGTGTCTGGAATGGCCAAACCTGCTTGAAGCTGACATTAAAGAAAATACTGAACTAGGGCTTCTGTAGAATTACATAAACTTCAACATCACAAATATTCATTTTTTTATTATTATGAAGCAGAGTATGGAATAAATAGCAGTTATGGGCTTTCAAACTCCAACTGGATAGTAATAGTAACATCTTGTACCATCTCCTAATTTTTAACTGCTCTAAGTGAATGTTGGTGTCAAAAAATTCTTTTTATATTACTGTTGGAATCTTAAAAGGCTGCTGATATTTTCAAAATAGTGGCAAGATTCTTTGCTATGTAAATGTCAGTGTGAAAAAGTAATGTACTTTGTGATATGTGGGCAGCTTTCAGAGGCTGGAAACATTTAATTTATATCCATAGCTACAATCTCTACCTGTACATATCTGTATGTCTCCACATCTCTCTCTGTCTCTCTGTATTTGGGGGGGGGGGTGCATCTCCAGTACCATCATTGCTTAGAAATTCCTGCCGCTTTATATCCTCACTTATATATGATAGCATCTTTTATTTTTTCCCAAAGAGGTTGGTATAAAATATCCTAGCATTTTAAGGTATTTTTTTCCTTATTAATGAATTGTTCATGTTATTTCTCTACTGGCATAGAGTTGACTTTTTCATATTGCTTTATAGTCCTTTATATATTCAAGATGACAATCCAATATTAATTATACATATTGCAAATATTACAGTTTGCAGTGTCTGTTTTCATTTTCATTGATCATTTAATCAATGTAAATTCTTAATTTTAATACAATCAGATTTACCACACTTTTCCTTAATTCACTTTTGTGTTTTAAAAAATCCTTTTTTCGTTTTTAGAAATGTTTCTATTCTGATTCCATATGCTCTTATGTTTTATTCTAAAAGTAAAGGTTTTTCTTACACTTTTAAAGGTTTAATTCACCTGAGATTGATTTCTGTGAGAATGTGAGCTAGAAGGCTAACTCCATCTTTTCCATATTGGATAACCAATAGTTTCAGGTTATTTACTGAAAAATCCATATTACCCAACACAATAATGCAAGCTTGGTCGTAAATTAAGTTTCCATCAATGTGTGGATTTGATTGTGGCCTTCTCATTCTCTTCCAGTGGTTCTGCTTTTATGTCCCCGCATAATGACTCTTTCGTATCTATTTTCCCTCATCTTTTCATTCTGAGGGATTCCTCCGTGCTGTGGTCCATCCATTTCTGCAGCTGAAGGGTCTCTCACTGCATGTGCAGAAGTTTATTCTGCTGCCGATGGCCATTTGCATGGTTTGTAGTTTGTGGCTACTACAGAGGGCTTCTATTTGTGCATGCGTTTTGGTGAACTTCGATGTGCATTTTCGTTGGGTGTCCCCTAGGAGAGAATTACAGAGATGCGGGCATGTACCATGCAACTGAGAGATGCCCGGTTTTCCAAGGGGGCTGAACAGTCTGTACCAGCTTGCTCTCACACGTATCCTGGGACAGGTCCGGTTGCTCCACAACCTTACCGATACTTACTGTTTTCATCTTTAAAAAAATTTAAAAAAAAAAAAACTGTTTTAGAATAGTTAAGATTAAAAAAAAAAATTGGGAAGATAGTGGAGAGTTTGCGTGTCCTCTACACCTCATCTGCTAACTTTCTCTGGATGTTGCGCTTGGGGGCTGTGTGTGTGTGTGTTGGGGTGAGGGGATATCTCACATTTTTCTTGTCTTTCAGATTTTTTTGAGTTTTTTAAAAGAAAGGTCAAGGGTTCTTAACACAAAGGAATCTAGTCCTCTGTGCTTCTAGAAATGGAAGTTTAAATTCATTCTTCGACTCACTTCAGTATGGCCTCCAACACACCAGTTTTGTTGGTCAACCTAATGAAATGCTTTCTTGTATCTTAACCTTGACCTAACAGCAACCTTTGCCAAAATCATTTACTCCTGCTTTTTTGAAACACCCATTTCTTATCTTTCATGGTTGTCTTTCTTTCACTTGTCACTCCTCAACAGACAATTTTTGTTGCTTCCTTTTTTACAGTTAGATTGCTAAATTTGGGGAATGTATCATTCCTCAACCCCCAACCCCCAGACCTTGGACTGGTACCAGTCCGTGGCCTGTGAGGAACTGGGCCGCACAGCAGGAGGGGAGCTGTGGGTCAGCAAGTGAAGCTTCATCTGCATCTGCAGCCGCTCCCCAGCGCCAGCATCACCACCTCGGCTCCGCCTCAGATCATCAGGCATTAGATTCTCATAAGAGCGCCACTCCCTGGTGCCAAAAAGGTTAGGGACCACTGCTGAATTCCAACCAGCTCCAAGTTCTTAAATAGTCAATATGATAATGGCTCTCAAACATATATATCAAGCACAAATCTCTTTGCTGAACTCCAGATTTTTTTTTTTTATCCAACTGTTCATAGCATTCTCACTTGGATATTTCATAAATGCCTCAAGAATTTATTTTATCCAAAAGAGAGTTCTTGTTTTTTTTCTGGTTTCTCAGTTTAGGACTTTACACACACTTTCTCTCCTTCAGGTCTCATCTAAGCCATCGCCTCCTCTTTAAACAGCTTCCAACTCTGTGATCTCTGGGTTTTTACTCTGCTGGTTTTCTTTACAGCAGTTCTCACAGCCCACTATCACTATACATGTTTGTTTTATTACGTTCTGTCATGCACATTCCTAAGTAAGCTTCATGGGCACAAAATTCATGTTTTCATTGCTCTTGTACCCCCGGCAGTCACCGCAATCACAATTATTGGCACCTGGTAAACACTAAGTGCTGAGTGAATGCTGCTCTCATTTTTAAAGTCTTCTGCAGGGTACAGTAAAGAGGATCAAAGTCTCGGCGACTGAGGCAGCAGAGCAGAAGCAGGAACATGGCAGGTTCTACCAAATAGGATTCTGCTTGGAGAAGTTTAACATTTAAAAATGCATTTTTTAATTCTGTCCTGGCTTACTCCAGAGCCCTAGGTCTTGCCTACGATGACACATGATTTACATTACACAGAAAAAGGTGCAACTTGAATTCAACTCAAGGAATACTGAAAAATCTCCATGTTGTTTTGAACAAGTCTATGGTGGATCAACAGGAGCTGTGATGGGGGCTGGGTTCTACTCATCAATAATCACTCGGTGAGGAAGCGTTTTCAATCATGCATTTCAGTCAAAAGAAAATTTCAGAAT
>JAQQSQ010002697.1:0-10418 GCA_028627145.1 Eidolon dupreanum | reverse complement strand
GAATCCTCATGTGATACTGTATCTCAAACTTTACAAAGTCCAAGTTGATTATGTTTGGGCTTTCACGCTTGTCACGTCTCATAGCTGCATTTTTCTAGGACATTAATTAGATTAATGTTCCTTTTGTACATCCAACTCTTCTCTGCTTTTCTCCATATTCTGTCTCTAACCAATGACTTTAGAGCTATCTATATCAAGAAAAGTTCCATTTTCTAGGTTTCAAATCTCTCAGTTATTTCTTTATTCTTTTCTTTTATCCTCTCCCATTAAACGAGTTGTCTTCTTTTTAGGGGTGTTCATGTCAAAGAAGTTCAGAGCTGTACTTCTGACTTTTCATTTTACAAGCAATTAAAATATTTTTCAGGTAGTTCCATTTTCTAACAATACCCATTACTCATTTCCTATAGATTTCAAAGTTATCCTTTTAAATCTGTTTTCTGAGACCACATGTCACCTAGTGAAGTGAAGAAACAGAGCTCTATACTACTGAGCTTAGGCAAGGAAGGGGCTTTGGTCATTGTTTCATGGGAATTTTCTCTAGTTTATTGAGCTTTGTTTCTTATCATAAAGCAACTTATAGTCATCATTGTAAAACTGCCCATAATCCCCACACTCAAAGACCACCACAACAAAATATTTTGGTGTGCTGTTAAAAAAAAAAGGTTTTTAATTAATTAATTCATTCATTTATTTATTAATTTATGGGCGAGGCAACCCTTGGTTGACCTCACAGATTACAAGGACCTTGTCAGCTTACAACCCCATATTTTTTATTTTTTGTGCCTACAGCACCTGGTCTTCTAGGTGGTCTCCCATCCAAGTACTAATGAGGCCTGACCCTGCTTAGCTTTTGAGATCAGACAGGATTGGGCTTGTTCAGGGTGGCATGGTCGTAGACCAAAAAAAAGATTTGTAAAAAGTATTATTTCTGAAATTTGAGTAGGATATTGGAAAGGCATCCAATAAATAATTTTAAGTGAATGATTTTTATTTTTATTTTTATTTTTTGCCAGTGAAATGTTTTGCCAGAAAGGCCTCTTCTTTGAAAGGGGATGGTTTTAGGAGAAGGGTGAAGAGAGAGCACCTAGGATGTTCAGGGCCTGGTCATGCTGACTGCCTCTTTCTTTGATATTATACATATATTAACAGCATTAAAGTAATTTTATTTAGTATGTGGTAGAAAATCAATGTTAATTTCCTTTAGCTGTTTATATGTTTAATGTCCATGTTTTTCTTCATTTATTGGAAACTAAGAAACATCTTATTTAGTATGACTTTTTTCTTGATTTTCAGGTTGTCATTTCCTGCTGTTAAGTGACATTAACTATCACCAGTTCTTTGTGTTATTGGGACAGAATGATATGGTCAGATGGGGGGGTGATTAATGGCAGGATTAACTAGGCCAGATCTAATGAACACCCAGCTGAAAACTATTACATTTTAAAAAAATTCTAATTAGATATTAAATATCGAATAGATAAACAATGACATGCTCAAAGTGTAAAGAATAATAATAATACAATATACACCAGTACACTCACCAGTCAGCTCACCTATACCTTTTAAAGCCATCTATGTTCTCCTATATCCTCCCAAGACAAAGGCATTTTTATTGATCCTGAATTGTATGGCTAAAAAGTCTTTGCTTTTCTGTATGATTTTACTGCATATACCCCAAATTATATCTTTTTTTAGTTTTGCATGGTTTTGAATTTGATAAAAATGGAATCATAATGAATATGTGTTTAAGTGACTTTCTTCTTTTGCTCAGTATTGTAGTTGAGATTCGTTCACATGTGTAACTGTTCATCTGTGTTACTGCGATATAGTATTCCATTGTATGAGTAGTCCATGATTTATTCATCCATTCCTCTTTTAATGGACTTTTAGATTGTTTGTAGTTTTTCGCTATTAAAAATCAAGGCTACAAATATTGTTGCATATGTCTCCTGGAACACATTCTAAGAGGTTTATTTTTGGACAGAAGGGCTTAAGCATTTTTGTGCCATGGACTCCTTTGGAATTTTGGTGAATACTATGGGCTCCTTCTCAAAGCAAGGTTCATTCATGTCCCACTTTCCCCTATCTGCCACTTCACCAAAATAGTTCAGACCAAAGAAAAGATGCTTTTATCTGAATATCAAGAGTAGATTTAATTCCTGTTGGCCGATAATACTAAATTCTTCCTAATAGACATTTAAATGTTAGATTTTAATGTGTAAAGTTTCCAGTCTGGAAACTGGATTAGGGAAGCATATTTTCATAGGGGAAATGAATTCAGCCTTTGTAAGTTAGGGATTGGGAAAAACCATACTAATTTGCTTTTCTTAGTGTTTATTTGTATCATATTTCTAAGCATTTTCCTCCCAAAGAAATCATCTTCACACATTATAAAAGACTGTCACTGGCAGTTGGGGCATTGAGGGGTTCCTAGTGCATGGGAATGTTGATTCTAGCTCAGAGAAGGAGCTGGCCTACAGAGTCACTATCATCCAAAACAAATATATATTCTCATACTTTATATACTTATTTAAATTCTTAGTAATGCATCTAGAACATACATAATTAGCTGGACTACAAAATTGCCTTTTCAAAAGGTATATTTACCTTAACAAGTTATGCATGTTTCATGAAAAAACAAACAGATGATATAAAAACACAGTTTCCCCTTGGTTTGATTTTTCATGTGTTTTCCCAGTGAAAAATATGCATTCCTTAAATAATCGTTTAGTTTTGAAATAAAGTGCATTAGAAAGTATCTGATATTTACTGTGATTTTAATAATTCATTATAACAGTATCCAAGGAAACATGGATATCCTTTGTTAACTTGCAAAAAAAATTAATAAATTTAAACCTGCTTGAACCTTAAGTCGTCACAATACCTTTAAAAAGAAATTGCATCTACCACATCTACTTCCCCACTCCTTGCAGTAAAGAGGTCAAATATAAGGAGGCAGGGGGAGGGTGAAGTGGGTAAAGGGGTCAAATATATGGTAGCTAAAGGAAACTGGACTTTGGGTAGAAAACACACAATAGAATATACAGATGTCAAATTATAATGTACACCTGAAAATTATATAATTGTATTAACCAATGTTACCCCAATAAACTTAATTTTTAAAAAATGAAAGTAAAAATAAAAAAATGAGCTGGAAGAAGAAGAAGCCACTGACATAAAAGGGAAAAAAAAAGAAATTGCATGGGAAGGGAAGTGAAATAAATCCCATCACTGGAGTTAGAATGTGGGATGGGTTGGGGAAGAAACACAAAGGTAAGGAAGAGCAATTACCATATAGTTTATGACAACAAATTCCTTACCTTGTACTTTAGAGCTAGAACAGACTGTGAAGACAAAAATCCATCCATTTTAAAGAAGTCCAAAGTAAGGCTCAGAATGGTAGAAAGTCATATCTCTATTCCAATAACCTATTTTAAAGTAAAGGTCATAAATTCTTAGCGTAATAATCAACAAACAATAATGACAGCAGCAATTTATTGAGTACTTCCTCCATAGCAAAATTCGCTTATCCCTTTCCATATATTATCTCATGTAATTTCTGCAGCCAGCCCATGAGGTAGGTTATGGTAACCTCGGTTTAGAGATAAAGAAGCTATGACTTAGAGGTTTTCTCACTTGTTGACAGCAACACAGTTATTTAGTGGTAGAGCCTCTTTGACCATGGACAAGTGTTGTTTTTTTTTTTAGAAACCAAGGAATCAGATAGAAAGAAGACATGGTTTTCCCATCCCAGTGATTTAAACGTTAGGTCCCTCAAACCTAACATGTAACACGTGTTAGATCAGTAGCTTCCAAATGTTTTTGACCACAGCCGTCATTAAGAAGTATGTTTATATTGAAAACATACCACACATTTTTGTATATTTTATTTATATGTAAATATATGTAACGGCAGAGCTAGAGTGCTTTATGAAATATCCTTACTGTGAGCTATATGTGCTAATACTTTCTATTCTATTCCATTATATTCTATTTCATTTTTTTAAAAGACCAGTTACATTAAATGATTTCATAACCCATTCATGGGTCACATATTGAAAAAGATATTATATGTATATATGTGTGTGTTTGTATGTTTAAAAGATATTTTATATGTGTGTGTGTAAAACACTAGATACTAAGAGTCCTCCAGAGTGTCTTTAGCCATTTCTTCTGTTATTTATCTCCATATCTAACTTGGGTTGCTAATCTTACTTTATCAATTCAATGAGTTATCTATGGACATTTAGTTATGGTAAGTAAGGACTTCGCTATCTTACCCCATCCCCTATTTCCCCAACTTTCATCCTCTTAGTGTTGTAATGCTCGATTTCTATTTAATAAGTGTTGTTTATATTCTCTGACCATAAATACCATTTATCACAGAGCCCATTTCCTTTCTTTTTATCTGTTTTTAATTTTTTTCTGGAGAGAATAGCACTTTTTTTTCACTTTATAGTTTCCTATATGGCTATCCTTAATTTTTTCCAATTCTTCCATCACAGCTATCACATACCTATAATTAGTTTTTGCCCCCAAGCTCTATTACATCAGATGCTTTTCCAATTTGCCTTCATCATGGAGACCTTATCTCTAGCGCACTCCGTCCTGCTCTGACTCACTCCTGAGCCACCGCACAGCTCTGCGGCCAGGGGCCTCCCGTCACTGCTGCCGTCTTAGTCTGGCTCTTCCATTTCCTGGATCCCAGTTCTTTCTCTTCCTTGGTTCTGCCCCTCACTCTGCATCAGCACATCTTCAAGGAAGTTCCATAGAAGGGGAACACAAGAGGAAACTTTTCTGAGTGCATGTGTGTCTGAAAATGCCTTTAGTTTACCTTTAACTCTTGGTTGATAAAATGGGCACAGAATTATAGGTTGCAAATACTTTTTTTCTCAGTATTTTGAGGGCATTGCGCCTTTGTCTCCCAGTGTTGCTATTGGAAAAGTCAGATTCTTGTTTGTTTGTTTTTTTGAAGCATAGCAAATATTGCATTCTTCCTATGTGTCAAGCGTTGTTCTAAGTATTTTGTACTTAGATGATGTGTTTAATCCTCACATCATCTCTGTGAGGTAGAGATTATTTTCCTTATTTCATAGGGAGGAGACTGAAGTGTGAGAGGTTAAGCAGGTTGGAAGTAAGGGAAGGCTGCTGACTGGGTGCTTTACTGTTGGGCGGTGGGGTGCAGGGAGTTGGCCATTCCACTGGGAGTCCTTCAAATTTGAATGTCTAATCTCTCTTGGGGGGTGGGGAGCAGGTTCTACACCTGCCTCCTACTGTTCTTGGGACAAAATAAGGGTCTGAAGGAATCCCACCATTAACTATGCAGACTTGCAGTTCATCCTCATTCTCAGCCGATACCTCACAGTGCCTAGTGTCCTTGGGTCCTAAGTCTTTCCCATTCAGTTTCTCCAGAAAACTTATCTTTATTTTCCTGCCTGGGAAGGACAGTTGCAAGAATGATGAGAGAATGTAAACATTTGCTCTCATCATATACAGACATCTAAATAATTCTGAAGTAAGCCTCAGTACCACTTGGTACTTAAAGTTCAAACCCTTCTGGGTTCTACAGGGCATACTGACTTCCTTTCTCAGGTGTCTCCCTGGGTAGGTATTCTAGGTGATAGCTTGGGCAGCCCTGGTCAGTAACTGATCACCACTGCCCCAGCTGCTTATGTTTTTTATCATGAAGTACAAATGTATAGGAAGTTATAGGAAATAAGATAACCATGTGTTTACTACTCAGCTTTTGACCCCTAACAAATCATTTAAGCAACTATTTCAAAGTGATCAATAAAAATACATCATGTATATAGTCGGTGCCTCTTGTGTGTCTCTTCCTGGTCTCATTTAATTCCCCCCCTAGCAGTTATCAGCATTCTAAATTGGTATGTATTGTTGCCATTCTATACTATTGTTACAGATGAATGTATGTTCCTTTTTACTGTTTCTCATATTTATAAATCTTATTAGAATTGTATACATGGTCTTCTACTGCTTTATTTCATTCAACCTTAAGCTTTTGAGACATATTTGTATTGATGATTGTAGCTCTTTTTCATTCATTTTAGCTTCTATATAATGTTCAGTTATATGACCTAAGAGTTAAGTTATCCATTCTCCTGTCAATAGACATTTTAGGTCATTTCCAATTTTTGACTTTTCCAAACAACGGTGCAGTGAATATTCTTACACATTTCTCTTAGTTTGCATGTATGCAGAACTTCCACAAGTACACCAAGCTATTGGTCCTCTCAGTCCTTGGGCAGCCATATGGGACCTGGGGTCAGTCGAGCCCCCAGGCCGTGAATCATTCTATCCTTTCCTCCATGTTGCAGAAGGAAAAAATATATTGTTTCTGTGTGGAATTGCTGAATTAAGGTGATGCACATCTTCAAATTTGATAGATAGTCCCAAATCACTCTCCAAAGTAGTTGTGCCAATTTATACTCTTGTTGCCCATGTAAAGTCCTTTTTTACCAAAACAATATACTGCACTAATGGATAGTGTTAGACTGTGTGAATTTGAGCCTGACTCCACCTATGAACTGTGTGATCTTGGGCAGGTTTCTTATGCTCTGCATATGCCTTAGTTTCCTCATTTGTCAAAAAGGGTTAGTAATAATTCACAGCATGTTATAGGTATGTTTTGAGAATTATCAGTTCATACATGTGAACCTCTTTGAACATTGCATGGCCCCGTAACAGGCCATTTCAAAAACAATGTTTGCTGTTATTGTTATTTAAAAGTTAATTTTTGATAGTCAGATGGGTATGAAATGGAGTTTAGTGTGGTTTTGTGTTCCTGTGTTTTTAATGAAGTCGATTATCTTTTCATATGTTTTTTAGAGCTTTAGATTTTTTTTTTTGTTCTCTAGATTATTTTTCTTATGAATTATAGTTCTCTGTATATTCTCTCTAGATGTTCTGAATACTAATTCTTTGTCAGTTATATGCAATGTAGAAACTTTTTTCTAAGCCTGAGGCATAACTTTTAATTTATGGTATTTATTGAACCACAGAAATCTTCAATGTAGTTTGTAAACTTGTTCCTTTAATATATCATGCATTTTATTCATGAAATCATTCCCTACATCAAGGTCATAATGACATTCTCTTATAAAACGTTTTAAATGTTGCTTTTTATACTTGAGTCTTTACTTAGAATTGATTCGGTGGTTGTGAAGTAAGGATGCCATTTTTGTTCTCCCTGTATGAGTAAGAATTTTCTCCTGAGTAGGGGTCTGCACACCTTTTTCTGTAAAAGGCCAGATAGCAAATATCTCAGGTTTTGTGGACCATATGGTCTCTGTCACAGCTACGTAGTTATGTCGTTGTAACACCAAGCAGGTGACTTAACCTCTCTGATTCAATTTCTCCAAATGAATATTAGGGATAATAATAGCACCAGTTTCATGAGAGTGCTGTGAGGATGAAATAATAGACTGAATAGTGAGTAAACAAATGGTAGCATCGTTTTCCAGTAAAATTTTATTTATAAAAACAAGTAACAGGTTACATTTGGCCCATGGGCTCTAGTTTGCCAACCCTGCTTTAGACAAATCTCCCATTCAACGCAGATGTGATGCAAGGAATTAGTAAACTATATCTATCACATGTATGGTATATTATTATATAATATATAAATTAATTATTAATACATAATTTATTATTAATATATAAATATGTAATATAATATGAATATAATATTTATTTATATTTTTGCTCATCTTAAAGAAATTAGCTAGCCTCATTCTCTTTCAAACTGTTTCCTCCTGTATACATTATTCACTCAATCAGCAGGGGGAGTTTTTGTTGTACTTCCATATAGTCTCATATTACAGAGTTTACCACATACCTTGCTCCATTTATAGACAGCTCAAATTGTTATTTGTTTAAGTTCTGTCTTTTGGTAACTTTTATTCTGTCACCTAAAACACTACCCTGGAAGCTATGTGTTATAAACTAGTGTCTCCTGACATAGTAACCTTCTTAAGTTTACATCTCCTACCATCCCTGCCTCGGACAAACAGTTCTTGTTCTCATTGGAGTCTCTTATGTAACATTGTCTCTAGCTGATTTTCATGTATTCAAGCAGATGTCAGGTGTCTACTTTATAAGCTAGTCCCCTTTACTAGACCCTGCAGACACAGGGGTGATCAAGTTCCCACCACACTGCCTAGATGTGGCCTGACCCATTGCATACTTCCTTCAAACGTAAAACAGATTGTCCTGATGAAACCTTATGATTCCAGAACACTCTGCCAGTGCAACACTGAGGAAGAATCAACCTCATGGGAAAGAAAAGAGAACCTAAAATACCACCTCTTTTCTAACAGATGTCCAGAGACGTCTGAAGTTCACTTCTTTGGAATAGGTATATGTCCCTGTTTGGACAAGCCACTTACCTTTCTGGAAAAGGTGTCAGAGCTAAATTACAGAATCCAAGGCAGACACCTGACCTCCACAGCTTACCTGTCAGAATAGTGAAAGGTAACAGACCCTTGGTGTAGAATCTGGACCAAGAGTGGGCTTCCTCTCACACATATCATGTATACCCCAAATCTGAGAGGCCACGAATAGTAATAGCGGTGACACTGTTTGAAATTAATAGCAGACACCATTGATAGTTTATTGGTAGTTTATTGTGCCAGCCACTAATTTATTTAGTCTATTATTTAATCCTCACAACGTTCTTGTGAGGTAGTTACTATTATTATCTCTAATGTTCATTCAGAGAAATAGTGGCAGAGAAGTTCACTTGCCTAGAGTCAGCTAGTAAGTGACAGAGAAGTGCTCTGAACCGCTAATACTGTACTTGCCAACTTGTCCAAAACCAGTAAACATTAACCTTTAATCCCAAATTCCTTTCAATACTCCAAGAGTTTGATAATTAGAAAATCCTGCTCCTGTAAATGGAGCTAAGAAAAAAGACATTTATCTGATCCCAAGATTCAAAGCATCACAAAGGTCTTTATAGTCCTGATATCCTAGAAAATACGTCTATCACCTAAGTATTTGACTAGCCCTTTAGAATATTCCGAGTCTTTCTATGTCTGTTCCTATATCTAAATAGACAAGTCATTTCTTGATGCACGTACCTTCTATTTCTTGTTCTTCCCGTTGCACTGAAGTTTTCCTTGACAAGCCCCCAGTGGCCTTACAATTGGTAAATGCAAGTCAGTTCTCCACCTTCGTGTCACTTGGTACACCTGCAGTAAGAGAATGTTAAATGATTCCTAATTTTCATTTTTATTTCCTTCTTCATATCTCTTCTTCCTTCTTCACAAGTTTATCGTGTAGAAAGAAGCTGAAACATGACAGTGGTTTGGCAGTTGTACAGTGCTATTAACTATAAGGGCAATTATGGTTATTGGAAGGCTAGAAGAAAATGAGAAGATCTATATAAAACATTGAGGAAAAATTTTATCACAGGGAGAAATGGAATTTTTCCTTGCGAAAAGAGAATCTTCTGCCAGTTAGATATTTCTTCTTTTCAAGCAGGTTCTTGACTTAGATGCCTGCTCTTTTAACTTTCAGAAAGCAGCGGTTTAAGTTTGTGGCCCTGTTTACAAGGTCCGGGTGACAGGAGTAATCTCTGGTGTTCTCTTCCAGGTATTTACCTTGCTGTGGATCGCTGACTGGATGGTACATCACTTCTGGAGGAAAGGAAAGGACCCCGACAGCTTTTCCATCCCCTACCTAACAGCACTGGGAGATCTGCTTGGTACAGCGTTGCTAGCGCTAAGTTTTCATTTTCTTTGGCTTATTGGAGATCGAGATGGAGATGTTGGAGACTAATAAATCCTGTCAGCTGCTCTCAAGTTACCAAGGAGGAAAACACAAGACAACCACTTCTGGCTTTTTCTCAAAAATCTTAAATCACTAGTTTGACTTCTGCCAGGGTAATCTTCGGCTGGCCCTGATTCAATTAAATGGCCTTAACATTTTTTAAGAGTTTATGTTGAAACCAGAATGAACAGTATTTATGCTGCTTTTCGTAGGGGAAAAAAATGATAATTTGACATAGACAGAGATAGAAGCTCAAGCTCAGAAATAATTAAGTAGGAAAGAATATAGGATGTTTACAAAGAATAATTTTAAAACCACAGACACAGCAGAAATGTGCTTTATTATTGTTTAACTTATAATGCCAGGTTAGAGGAAACAGAATTCTAGTTTAGCCTTTCTCATCTCACAGATATGTTGTACCGCAAAGCATACTGTACAATGAAAGGGGCCCAACAAAGCTTTTAATAGTTTTAATTATTCCTACCTCTCTGCCAGCTGAGGATAAGTTTGCTCATTACGTGCTCCTACCCTGACCTAAAAAAAATGCTGCTGAGCATAAGATAAATTCACTTTTACCTGCGTCTATGAATTTCCCTGTGCCAATACCAATTTAATTTCAACTCTGCCGA